>JAJJMA010299404.1:0-24503 GCA_023529015.1 Papaver nudicaule
ATTATTAGGTACACGCCGTGTTAGTCATGCACACCACAATTCAGTATCGCAAGTAAAGGGGCTAAGGTGGACTGCTGAAACTCGCACTTATTCGTGTTAGGACCGTGATATTGCCATTAGAGGACATGATAATTAATTGTAGAGGCCACTGGAATGAAAACTGTTCAACAACCAGCTTTATACACAGCTGTTTGTACGGGAATATAAATTCTCATACAAAACACGAATATAGCTGGTGATGATGTAAAACATGCATAAACAGGAAAATAAATCAGACACAGATTTTACGTGGTTCGACACTGTTGTGCCTACATCCACGGGTGAATCCCCTTGGGGAGTGATATTTTATTGATTATCAGGATACAATGAATTTAGGGTTTTAGAGAGGAGGGGACAGATTTCTAGGGTTGCCATCTTGTGGCTGATTTCTTTGTGGAGGAATTCGGATCCCCTTTCTGGGTTTATCTCCCCTCTATATATACAGTTACAAAATATGTATTCTGCCCTAATTCTGACTCTGCAAATATCTTGGGCAGCAAGGCTTCTGGAAACTTCTGGAAACTTCCTATAGCTCTCCAAAAGCGGTTCTGGACCAGTCTGTACGGAATGGTTGACTTGACCGACAGTTGACTTTGGCTTTGACCGACAGTTGACTTTGACCAACTTTGACCGACAGTTGACTTCGACCAAATTCGGTCAACAGTTGATTTCGACCCTCCTTGACCAGCAACTGACTTTGACCGACTCCGGTCAACGGTTGACTTTGACCATCTTTGACCAGTGGTTGACTTCCCTCCGTTGACTGTTGAATGTGGACTGCTGGACTGGGCTGGCAGGATGAATGGCAGGTTGGCTAACTGGACTGGCAGTTGAGCTTATAGCTAGGCGGCCTTCAAAAAGGGTATTCTGGTCCAAACTGTGGCAATTTTAGCCATGGTACAAACAGACTACTCCACCACAAACATAAGCCAATGAAGCGATTCCACTACGTAGCCATGCATTAAACTACCATCTTTTCTGGCTGCTACTTTACCACTTTAACTAAAGGACTACTCCACCGCTCACATAAGCCAATGAAGCGATTCCACTACGTAGCCATGCATTAAACTAGTTAATACCCATCGCTTCAACTAATCTCTGGACTGTTCCACACTTTAGTTATTTATAAAGATTAGATTGGGTCCTCTACATATTCGAGGGGTCCTTGAAATTTTTTATATACATCCTCTTTATCTGTTAAGGGATGCCAAAAGATATTACAAATCTGCCACCACCAGAACTCCTCCTTACATCCCCAATTCTCACCTTCTTCACAATTCTCAGGCTTTCTAAAAAAATGAATTCACGGGATCAATCTCAACAACAATTACTTGACGACAATTGGGAATGGAATAGTTTATTAGATTTCAATGTAGATGATTAATTAAACATTTCATGGAGTAACGAATTCAATCAAATCTGGGGAAATATCCAGCACTAGTTTCAATTGCTTGCTTGACTGACATGAGAACTTCAAATTTTAAACTTGTTAAATACTACTATCAATCTAAGTTATGCAATAATAATGATATGGAAAAGGGAAAATAACCATTTTTGGTTGCACTTAAACCACCAAGGGGAAATAATTCAGTCGAGGACGTACTTCCGGAAGGGTTCACGGACATAGTGAAAGGGAGAGGAATTGTGGAAGGGGATGGGTTCGGAAGCAACAGGAGTCGAGGTTGAGAGAGGAGATGAAGTTGATTTCATCGTGGTCGGCATCGCATAACAAATACGACCATGCCGACTTTTATAGGTTGCATGCCGACTCCTTTCTTATTTTGATCAGTGTGGATGTATTTTTACAGTCGGCATAGCCTTCATCGAAGTCGGCATGGCCTTCAAACTTCAACCCCTGCCGACCTCCAGTTCTTTTAGAAAGCAAATTAATTAAAAAAAAAAAAACAAGAGAGGAAGAAGATTGTGACAGGAAAAATCAACAGTTCAATATAATTATTGGGTAAACAAAATATTTTCTAATAACTACTCCCTCTGTCACATTTTAACTAAACTTATTACTATTTTTATTTGTTTCAAAAATGTATCCAGCTTCTAATTCTATCTGTATTTTTTCAACAAATTTTCAAATATACCCTTAAAAATATCTAGATAAATTGGAAAAAAAATTAATAAATATATATATATTTTTGATAATATTTAGATTCTTTTACCTTTTATAGTTTTTAAAAATAAAGTCATATGTATTCTCTTTATTATTTCCCACTTAAAAATAAAAATTCACTTATTTTCTATATTTAATAAGGGTACAATAGGAAATTCAGTTGATCTCCTTATTTTTTTTTTGACTTAGTCAAAGCGGTCAGTTAAAATGAGACGGAGGGAGTAATTAAGACGTGTTGAATTTGATAATTAAAGAATTTAATAGTCATACACCGTATATTCTGCCGGTGGATCTTTTCTTGCTAAATCTTAACTAATCTGTTCCCTCCTTCCTTGTATAGTGTAAATGCAAATATACAGTAAAAGTTGTAGTAACCGTCCTGAAAATGAATCCATGAAAAGCCTAAACCTCTTGAACCAGAACTACATGTATACTGAGATGCTTATTGCAGATAACCAAGAGCTTGAGTCCAACAACAAGATTGGCCCATAGATAAAAGACTCAATATCTTTATCGGTAGAGAAGTTATAAGGGACTGTTGATGTTATGTTAAAGTACCATATTCTGAAAGCAATTCTGTTAATGTAATTGAAGGGAGGAAAGAAAGAGAAAGTGAAAAAGGAAGGAAGAAGAAGTTAATCATTTGATAGGGGGTGTAGGATTACTTCCAAATACCTCTATTTTGTCCTACTATACATTGAGGACCCAACAAATTCATTGAGGACCCAATCTAACATTCTTATTTATACGTAAAGAAACCCTCTCCACATTCACAAGTCATTTCATTCAAACATCAGTAAGAACAATTAATGGGATCTTGCGAGAGTAAGCCCGGTTGTAAATGTTCTAAATGTACTCCTTCTTCCTCTTCCAATCCGTCAACAGCAAGAGAGAATCAGAGCACTGAAACAACATCATCAACTAACGGAGGAATGGATGTCAAAACTGGCGTTGCTGCTGCTGCAGTGGGTGTGGCACTTGTTGGATGGGGTATTTCTTACCTCATGTCTGATAGTTCTGATTCTAATAGAAAGACAATGAAAGCCCCGGGAAAAAATCAAAAAATATTCAGGGATGTTTTTGAAGAAGACCCTTCTAAATACTTTAAGAACTTACGCAAAGGCTAGATGGTAACATCTAAATCACAAGTCAATAAATTGTGTCAAATCGTGTTTATGATCTACCTATGTTTGTTACTGCTTGGCCCTTTCTCTTTCCTCTTTCTCTGCTAAAAAAAAGTTCGACGGAAAACCTTACCTTTTGAGCGCCGTTTCTGCCGTATGAGCCGATCTGGGCAGATCAATCTCCAACCCAACCTTTCTAAACTATTCCTCTTGCTCTGTTTTTTTCTCACTAATTTTAGTTTGTTTTGAGTTCTTTGCGGTGTGATCTTTGCATTTTTTAGATTAGTCTTGGTTGTTGTCTTTGGTTGTATGGTGCAGATTTGTTTTCTCCTTCTGATGAAGAGAAGCAGTCAAGGTATACCATCACTTTCAGATCCAATTTCTATCCAAGTCTCAGTCGCAGCAACAACGTCAACTCCGGCAACTCTGAGCAGATCGGCTTTCTTTTCTGTTCTTAGTTATGTTTTGTTATCATTTTTAGTCTTTCTTGCTCTCGATTTAGTGATGTATCCTTTGTTTCTTTATGAAACTTTGGTTAGACTAGATCTGATATCTTTCAGGGAAGTTTTCTTTCTTTTGTCTTTGGGTCTTGTAATCTCCTCTGTGATGGTGTTCTTATGTTTGGGTCACGATCTGTTCGATGTTTACCCTAAGTTTGGTGATGATGGTTTCCGGCAGGTTCAAGAGTTCCGACGATTTTTCCGGCGAGCTCTTTGTTTCACGTCAGGGAATGATTCTGATAAATCTTTCTTGGAAGGTCAGGATCTTCAGGTACAAATTAAAATTGTTACTAGGGTTGTGAATCTAGCTTCAACGATCCAAGCTCTCCCGCATGTAAGCGGGTGTTACTGTTACTACTATCTCCCGTATATCGGACGTTATCGCTACTGTCACTGGTTACCCATGATTCCTATAACTAAGATTCTGTTAACGAAGAAGAATTACCTGGTTCTGGAGAAGAGTCACTTTGTCATGTATGTTAGTTTGGTTTGTTTGTTTTTATCTGATCTGTAACACCTCAGGCTTAGTCCTGGATTATCTATTAAAAAAAAAAAAAGTCTATCCATGTTTAAGTTGCATGAAGAGTTCAAAACTTTGTGGTGAGTGAAATGTTTAACTAGCTCAAAATTGGATTTTTGCCTTTTTCTTTCATTTTTTTACTGTTTTGTATGGAATTTATTTTTTCTTAATTTATTTTATTTTTTGTTGATCGGAAAATTGGATCGAGTTGGAGAGAAATTGATGTCGCATAAAAAGTTAGGACTTTATGCTAAATATATATATATATATATATATATATATATATATATATATATATATATGGAGTGTGAAATCTACGAAATTCACTGTACTTGTTCACGTTCAATTATTTTCCGTGGAGTTTAAGAATTTCTAATTAAATTCGAGTCCGAAGAATCGAATACGATTCAAGAAGAGTTTTTTAGGCGGGCTATTTTGAGGGCGAGGTGTTTTTTATTAGGGGCGAGATGTGATAACTATGTCCCATCCCAATTATAAGGGGTGACTAAATGATTAGCATAACTAAAATTAGCTACCCTAAACCTAATAACATCCCACCACCATTCCTCTCGACCACCAATTTTTTCTTTTCTTCTTTCTTTGCATCTCCACCAGAAACTAATATCATCACCAGAACCCACCACCACCAGAAATCGCCACCATCACCATCTCCACCAGAACTTAATATCATCTCCACCAGAACCTAATATCATCACCAGAACCCACCATCACCAGAAATCGCCACCACCACCTGAAACCACCACCAATAAACAAACTCGTTACCATTTCGTTTCTAGGTTATTAATTACAAATATCTTTCTTTATCTCAGATCAACAATTAGGTTTTTCTGTGAGAATTTGATAATTTCTTTGTGCAGAAAATTTGAACAACAAGAAAACTCGTCATGCTATGTTAGATAATTATGACAATTGATTCATCCAGAAGCTTAAAGAACTCTGTTTCATCGAATTCCAACAACAATTCTTCTGCTGCTGTTAATAGAGGTAAAAATTGTGGTTTCTTGTTTGGATTTTCAACAATTGGGTTTTTCAATAGTTAGATTGCTTATTATTTTATGCATAATTATACTGCGTAATGATGTTTATAAGTTGATTTTAGAACTTGGGTATAGTTTAGAATGGGTGTTCAGAGGTTCCGTTGTGTTCTTATCTGTTGAAGATGGTGACGGTTGTTTCGATAGGAAGTTGCTTGTGAAAATGTCACAGAGATAGTATTACCAGATATAGGTATGATAATATTAATATGGTGTTGAAAAAGAAGGATTGCACGGGCCTAAGTCCCTAAGCCTTCTTGCTCACCGCGCTCTATACTAAAATGGATTGTTCGAGTCCATTCATGAGTTTTGTTAAACACAACTTCTCCCATTTCATAAAAAATTTCATTGGAGAGAATCAAACAATCAGAGACAAACTTCTTCAATCCTTCGATGAATTGGTTTGACTTTTTCGAATTTCATATTGTAAGAACTTGCATCTTCAAACCCTCCCGTGCATTAATAATATACCCTATAAAAAATTGAAATTAGCCTTCTTTATACTCTCGGTGCGCACGCCTTGTATACCTACACAGTAAACAACTCATTTAGTATTTTTAACGTTTTTCCCTACGACACGCACTTCCAATATAGTAGTTATGCTAAACATACCAAATCTCTAATACATGTATAGAAACTGTGATCTAGTACCCATAAAACATCAGAAAAACATACCAAAGCAACCAAAAGAAAGCTATCCCAAAGCAGATTTCAGTTCACCACGACACCATTGCAGTAACTATTTTGAATCATTTACGAAGGACACAATACTTATCGCGTACCTCCCCTTCAAAGCCTGAACTTCAGGTACATCCAAGTCAATGTATACTTTTGTTGCCTCCGTAGAAGAAAGACAATACACTCCTGCATTTGTTTACATGAATCAAATCCTTTGCTTTTTGTTTGTTATTTCTATTTCGTGCCCTTTTTAAACATAAATCATGTTATAGAGCTTACCATTATGTCTTTCCACTACCACAGATGTAATGAGCAGCACACTGTTTTTCTTTTCACCAGCAAAGCAACTTCTTTTCAAATTACGGACATTGTCTCCCCACAAAGTCACCCTAACTCACCACCCAAACTCACTTGCTATAGTGATCTCCCTCTTCACATTAGTACGTTCATAACTAATTTTAACCTTTGCCAGGTCAGATATCCCACCTATTACACCCATCACATCTGCATACAAATGTTAGACACAATTCCTATCAAACATATGACATATCCCATGAATATTAGAGCTATACTTATATTTCAGAAGCACTGAGTACAGTAGTATCTTACCTATATAATGCTCATACTTCTCATGTCTCGGCCAAATATGGTTCAACTCAACCAAGTTGAACTTGTGTAGAGGAATATCAATTCCCTGGCCATCGTGACTATACACCTCAGTGTCATGTCTAAACTCCAACCTCCTATTATGTGGAATAGGCTTCCACTTTTCGTCAAAATTACCGAAGAAATAATTCTTAATAACAATCACTTTCTGTTCCCGCATTCTTTTCACATGTGCACGATTCAACTCCTTGGTGACTACTGCATGAGTTAGCTCTCCCTGTTGAAATAAACGTCAATCCCACAATAACTTAATAAACCAAACAAAAGAAAGACAAAAACATCCTAGAACTTACACTTTGTTCCAAGAGAATCGCGTGAAAACTGTTCAACCCCATAATCTTTGATTTGGTAGTCAGCCAAGTCCTTAAAACCCTGAACACAATAGACACGGCACTCTCTGGTACATGATCAATTACAGAGAAAGCAATTCACCCTCTTGGTTTCCATTATCCAGATGTAGATAAAATTGGGGGATTATATTGCAATGTTTGTTGATGAAAAGCATGTGAAGACGCTCCTCAATTTCCAATTCAATCTAACATCTAAAAAATGTCACATATCTTCAGGAAATATAATAAGGGCTTAGTACTTACATCATCAGAACTGAAATCGGCAGTACTATACATTGGAACCATGTCTTTGAATGTGCTTTATGTCGTGTAAGGAAAAGCCTTTATGTGGTCCATCAAGACTACTGCTCAAACCCTTAGTAGCACCATATTTAAATCAATCCCAAGCATCAATGCAATCATTGGTCACTCTTCTGCTCTCTGAAATATCGTCGAACTCAACCCGGCTGGCCTTAATCTTTTTGATCTCTAGTTGTAATACACCTTTTACAGGATTATGGACCTTCAGTTTAGGATCCTATGTAGAAAATGTTTATGAATAAATTAATCATACAATGTTAACTTAAGCTTTTTAACACTGGATATACTATATATAACAAAGAAAAACTTCTAGCCCATTCATCTTAATCCCAAATTCTATAAACCATATCCATATTCTCTTTGCATTCCCACAACTTACTCTTCACGACAGAATCACATTTAAAGCTGCCAAGAAAACTGAACAACATGCTAAAACCTTAACCTTGCCTAGCAGTTAAATAAATGAACACCCGAGCACATATAATTCCAAATTACAATAATGAATCACTGCATAGCCATTTTACAGTTCTATCGTAGAACTACACTGAATCCTCGACGGATATCACGCACAACCTTTTTATTGGTTGTTAGTAGCCTGGTTGCAAGAGTCTGAATCATACTTAGCACATAGATCTACATGGAGGGTAAATGTTAGAAAATGCTTACCTTAGGAGCTTATACAAAAAGTTTGTTTATTTTGCTGCAGGTCGCTACGCCAAATTGAGCTTTGCACCCTTGGCCCTTGCAACTCTAAAATCAACAACTTTGACAGCTTGAAGCTAGGAATGGAGAATATCTGAAGAAAACTAAATGATAGAAAGAAAATACAATGAACTAACAAAAGGGGTGCATGAACATATTATCGGTAATGGCTAAGCTCCAGTTCTTGAAAATTCTGTCAAGTAATGCCTATGTACGAATACCTTTGTTGATTCATATCCAAAACTGAAGTGCATATCAAATATAATCTCAAGTTAATCGATGAGTATGATTTTCTAAATTAAACATAGAATAGTGTAAGATTAGTGGGAATCACATTGACTGATTGAGCAGAGCTGGTTTGTTTGGTCCAATTTTGAGCTAGTATATTAGTAAATCAAACAAAGATGAGTCAAATGATTTTTAGTGAAGAGACACCTAAACCAAATGATTTTTCTTGGATATCTCCAAATGTCTACCTTGGTAAAAGATACTGTAAAATGGGTAGATGCCCATTTTGCCAACCTATGCTCCATCTGACTACATCGGCAAATAAGATACGGAAATCAATACCTAACATTGTTGGGAAAAAAAATCATTTGGTTTGACTGTCCGTCTCTTTTGAAAAAAAACAGAGATACCCCAATTATGCTAAAAATCAAACAAAGCACACAAAAGATAGTCAAGGAAAAAAGTATAAGACGACTAACACCTCTATGATGTACTTTGAGTTGTCCTCAACATATGCATACCTTAAATATCGATCCATGTATACCTACGACATAATATACCTTAAAGTATTTAACTTTGCTGTACCGAAAGAAACTGCATGGGTCGGAATCTAGATTTAGACCTATCTATGTGTAATCCTTCAATGGAGTACAGTCCACCTTCCAGAATCTTCTCGTTAAATTTCAAAATCAACTTTTCCGGTATGGTTGCATGCAATTCATAACCCTGTGTTTTTCTAAAACCCAAAAGTTAGTTTAAACATATAAACACAAAGTAACAAATACTGAATACAAAGAAAAATTACCTCTTCGTCAACAATGATCATATCAATGTTTTTGTTCTGTTTGTTGGCCCAAACTCGAATTCTCCTCACTTCCTTACAACTCGAACACTGGTCATGTTCGATCATCTTCCATCCTGGCAAACAAAACATTTCCCATTGGTCACTGCAACTGCATCCGAATAAATAAATATGCCTTTAAATATTAGTTTACCTAACTGCCAAATCTTTGGGAATTCATCTGAAGTTGAACACACTACAACAAATGTTTGTTCAACCCTTGCAGGTGTTGAGCCAAGTCTAACACTGTTGTGTATTCAACTTCAATGACCCCCTTGATCTTTTTCGACCACCAACTATCAAACCCCACCTTTAGTTCCTAACTAATCCATTTTGTGAAAAAAAATTATAACCCATTTGGTACTCACTTAAGTCGTTGGCTAATTGAGGCAAACATTCTATTAACCTATAACTCAATTCATAATTTATTAAATCCCCAACAATTTAGAAAGAATCATGAAGGTTTTTAGAACATATATAAATTGTTGGAAGTTCTTGTTTGTGTTCAAGAATTACGAAGATACCAATTGCAAGCAAAATAATAAAAAAAAAAGGTTTATTAGTAAATCTTCCCTAATGTGTTGAACACATACAGACATAACCATTAACCCCAAAAAGCATCTCGCTACTGGTAGATCATTATAGCGCACCTGAGTTTGTCTCTGCATCTCTTCTAATTCACGCCGTCTGTATTCCAGATCGTCTAAGACGATGCAAGTGCTCTGCGTATGCTGACCCTTTTCTTGTTTTGTGCTCTGACGTTCGCTTCCCTAATCTTACGTTGTTCATTCATCTTTCATATACAAATAGCCGTTGGTTTGCCTTACAAATGTATGCGTATAAGCACACAAATATACGTGTAATCATCATAAAAATCTGTTTCACTGACGGTAAATTAGTTATGGACCCGAGTGTGTTTCTCCTTCTCTACCAATATGCGTTGCATACGCTCCTCCATATGCCCTCCCTCCTTTTCTGCATTTCCCGATTCCAATCCCATCCCTTCGCCACAAATTATTAAACCTTGATGTTCTCTTTGACGCTGCTCCTCAAGTTGTTGTTCCTTCTCCCTCAAGCGACGCCGGGCCTGACCTGCCTCCTTCTGAGCCTTAAAATCACAACCAATATGGTCTTATATACATTTTCTAAAAGGAGACATACATTCAAGCACACCCACAAAAAAAAAATATCACCTTTGTCCTTTCTATTATGAATTGGTTTTCTGGTAGTGCACTGAACTGTCAAAACAGAACTTCCAGCGGTAAGAAAACAAATACAACAATTAACATCAAAAGAATATTTCACCAATAATAAAACTCGCTGCTCACTCGCTCCTGTGCTAGTCGTTCGTTTAGTATGCGTACTCTCTCGTTGTTCTGCCTCTCGACGTCTCTGCATTCTAATCTCTTGCTCCATTCTAACCTGCACTGCGAGACTATCACGAATTATCTGAATATACAACTGGCAATCTCCTGAATAGACAAATTTTCGTGTAGTATTGCACCAGAGGTTTCATGTACCGTTTCAGCATGAGTCTACACCGTTCCAGATTGAAATCTTACCCGCCGTTCTATTTCAAGCTGGCGTTCCACCTCTAACATTGATACGCGCTCCAGATGTTCCCGTATTTCCCTTTCACGCTGTTCTGCTGCATAGCGTTCTCGTTCTTCTTGCTGTTCCAAACTTAGGATCATTGTCCCAGAACTTTTATGTGGTGATACAGAAGATGACTGCTTTTACATATGAGAGATACAGAATAAAAAGTTCCAACTATATACCATATTGTTCCGGGTGACTGAAAGTGCACTTACGTTCTATCAATAATCATACAGCAAGAAAACCTCAATTTCCCTACAGAAGCTAATTACTTTGTTCATTGTCAGAATCCAAAATCACCATCACATTACCAGTAGCCACCAAAGACTTGTTTCCACGTACAGCCTTGCCCTTCCCTGAAAAAAATCGTAAAAACAGAACAGCTGTAAGAGCTTTAACTATACTACCTATAAAAAGTATAAAGCACAACATCTAACTTCCAAAACAAAACGTACCTTGATCACCATCAGAACCAAAAGCAGCACTCGTATCACGCATGTTCATTGTCTCTCCAGATGTAAATTTCCTGTCCTGAGCGGAAGCCATTAGCTTAAATTGGTAGCGCTACTTTGACAGACAATCTTAGGTTAAAGCCAAGTTAAATACTGGAATTGAGGTCTATCCTAGGCATGTTAAATCTTAGCTAGATTCTTAACCCTGCATGCAAGCAAGGTGTTACATCTTTCCCCATATAAATTACATGACATTTGCACCAGCAAGAGGTTTCCTGCGTCTGTGTGTCTCAAACACAAACAATCTCAACATTTTAGCTAGCTTTGCTTGGTAAAACTCACAGCATAGCCAACACCTAATCACCTCCATCATACTACCCAGGTTACAATGTAACTGATACCCTTTTCATGTCTCCCTGAAAAAAGACGATCCACGCTTACAAACTCAAGTTTTATCCACCAAATAGACAGCACCGGCTACCACAATTTCGTACCGGCAATATTTCAAACATGTTGTGCTCGTGATTTACGCTGGAGACAATGGATTTCATTAGTTTATCAAAATACTACCGCTCATCCCTGCAATTAGGTTCAAAAATCATCCCGCAGCGATGTCAACGATGTCCTGTGTTTGAGATTTTAGACCAACTGCAACCAAAATTACCGCTAAAACCTAAACCCAAAGCCAATTTCGAACTGATTTTGCCCAGCAGAAGCTCAACCCGTAACTGATTTTGAGCTAAGCCACCTAAATCCATTTTTCGAAAATCTTCCATTGTCTCCTCTCTTAAGTTTAATGGCTCGCAGATTGGAAAGTGGTTTACAATTAGGTTTCTTACTTAGCCTGGAGGGCTTGGTCGAGAAGAAGAAGTACCAAGGAGGAGGAGTAGTGTTTCTTACTTAGTTAATGTCCCAACGAATTAGGTTAGAAGGACGGCCATGATTACACCCGTCTTTTTTTAATTTTTTGGTTGACGTACACGATGGCTGGCACGCAAGGCAATATAAATTAAGTAACTATGAGTTTTTACGTTTATGGGGAGTCCCTTGTACGGCGTGGCTCCATTGCTGAGTTGTCTATTTAGTGGACCCAAAAACGCTGAATTCTGATTGGTTGAGAAATCCGTGGTGGGGCCTCGAGCTCTAATATTCGAGCTTTGTTCAACTTTCAACGTGGATGAATTATTTGGTACTCGTATTATTGTTTTAATGGTACTGTAGCCGGTATTCCTGTGATCGGTTCACTAGGTGTTTTCTTTTACGGTTCATATTCCGGGTTAGGTTCGCCAAACCCAAATTTGGTTTCCCGTTGGGATTTGGTGTAAATTTCTACAGTCATCACACCAAACCATAAAGCAGACGTGATTTAAATTCGGGTTCAACTTAAAACGTGATTGTATTCCACGTAAGAATTGTTTACGTCAATTGAAAGTACGTCAAGTAAAACATTGTTGTAAATAACATTTAATTTAAAGCGTGAAATAAAATCACGTAAACCTGAAAACACAAACCTAGTTTTTTGTGTCAACCCAAAAGTGAATATTAATCGCGTTAGCTCCTTAAGTGAATATAAAGCAACGTTAACAACTCACGCAGTTGTTTAGTACGTCTTCCTTTTGGGCGTGATTAAACATCACGTAGACAAGACGTGATTAAAGTTAACGTTTTAGGCTGGCGTGATTTAGTTTTACGTTTTTTCTCTCGACGCTGTCTAACATCACGTGTTCTCTGCGGCGTGATTGTTTCTTACGTTTGCTATTATACGTGATAGTTAATCACGTCCCACTATCCACACCAAAACCTATTCGCTACACTAAATTTGGTGCGAAAAGGAGGATAGTTTGGGTTTGGTGTATTCCCTGAGACGTGATTGCCGCCAGCCACACTACTTTTGGGTTTATAGTGCGATGATTTTTTTTATGGTTTGCTTCCTTACGTATTACACAGATCGGCGTATACAAGGATACTATATATGCCAATTTTGAGTTATCCCAAAAGTATTAAAATATAATCGGCGTATATTGTTAAGAACAACCGCGGATACTAGTCCAGTTTTGGCGCGCTTGATAGCTAGAAATAATCGATTTTTGTGGATTCAAATACCTCCGATTTTACCACTTTTAACATTTAAGAAAAAGAATTCATCAAGTGTATAATCGGCGGTTACGTATTACCACATAAGCCTATTGTGATGAAAAAAAAAAGATACATAAACCTGTCCATTTTGAAAATTGACATTTAATACAGTTTACGTGAATTGATTATTTACTCAGACATTTTTCCCACACTTTTCTTTTGGCGTAGAACATCGACAGATGTTTATGTCCACAAGCGCCAATTGCCTGAATAGATGCTTATTATCCTCCAATTATTCTTTTCTAATCGTTGATAAATATTGTAGATTGTTGAAGCACTTGACGACGATCACCCTCCCATGTCTCAGGTAGAGCCTGATACTTCTCTCGACTTTCACACTGATTTGGGATGCTAATATTATCTTGTTTTTCCCAGTAAATTCACATAGTCTAAGTGGTTTGTTATTTGCTCTTGCAGATGTTCAAAACTAAGGAAGAGGCAGATGATTGGTTTGTAAGCAAACACATAAAATCAATTGGGCGTTATTGTTTAACAATCGTTCAAGGAGTGATCGTTCGGAAATTGTTGCGAAAAAAGTGACACACAAGAAAAGTGACCGGGCAAAGAAAGAACCGTGTGTGAAGATGACGTCGAGGATGTAACCCAGTAGATCAAAGAAGTGTGAATATACATTCAAAATTATGGTACATAGGCTTATAGATGTGTATAAGTTGTATAGAGTTGAGAATGATTATCACAACCATGAAGATCCACACGCTTTTGTGGGACACTCTTCCATTTGTGGGTTGAAACCACATGAGAAGGCAACGATGTATAAGGCCGATGATAACAAGCACACCAAGTAATATCCTTAGAGCGACTAAGGGGGATAATAAATTTTTTTTTTTTTTTTGTCTTGTTTGGGAAATTTACAATGACAGAACATCCATCAATATGAGGGAATGAAATGATAAAGTTGTTGTGGAGAAGTCCCAGTGGTTGTAGATATCTACCTACAGCTGATAGCTGGAAGGTCCGAGGGCCTACAACTGAAGTTAATCCTGGAAGAATTCCAAAGAAAGGATGTGGACTATAAAACAGAATGCTCGCAGAAGGCCGAAGACTATCAAGAAAGAGGACTTGGCAAGTGTAAAGGAATTAATAAATATGGAGTAGCTATCAGGTACCACCAGAATGGTGTCGAGAACAAGGGTGCGAAAATAAGATCTCATAGTACACGTCAGAAGATAAATATCTCCAGTCACGCTTATTGCGTTGTCGTTTTTGTATAGTTAAGGCATAACTTGTAAAGAACAAAACATACTTTTACATTTTCTATCTCTTATGGATTCCCTCTGTAACTAACCTTTTAAGATTCCTAACCAAACTACAATTTTGATTTATAATCTAAGTCACTCAAGGTACAATCAACACTTACTCTTATTAGATAATTAATCAGAACATTGTGAAGGTATGAGTTCTCGAAACAACTCATCTTCATTGGTGCTGACGGAGGAGAGGTACGCGTACCAGAAAACCAGGTACGAAAAGAAACCTAATATGCTAAAGCATGCCAAAAACAAAGTATACGATCTGATAGTACACGTTAGAAGATAAATATCTCCAGTCACGATTATTGCATTCCCTGCTTGTATAAATAGCCATTCAGACATAACTTGTAAAGGAAATAACATAATCGAAATAATACCTACACCTGAAGAAGTTAAAGAAATAGTCTTCAAAATACATGCATGGGGTGCTCCAAGTCCTGATGGGTTTCAAGCAGGATTCTACCAACAATGCTGGGAGATTGTAGGGGTAGATGTCATTCTAATGGTTCAACAAAATGGGAGAATGTGAAAGCACACACGTTTCGAACTTTGATTCCTAAGCACGTGTCCAATGAAACTTCAACAGATTTCAAACCAATAAGAGTGGATACCATATTCAATATGTATCTTAAAGTCCACTGTACGAGTAGAAAATCTGCATAGGTACATAAGGTACCATATCCATCAGATCTACTCATACATACAGTTACTTTAAACAAGATTCAATGGTGCGAGGACCATAAGAACAATACCGAAGGTATATACAATAACAATAATCAAAGGCTAAATGCATAGAGACTTGTATTAATTTTTGTGTTGTAACTACATGGATTATAACCCTAAGGAACCAGAGGAGATACATACCTAATCCCACTCTTGTCGCTTAGGTTCTAAGCCCAAAAGAATCCAACCCCTACAATGTTTTCCAAGCTCGCCTTATATAGGCCGAGCTTGGGTGGTTTACAGCTAATAAGACAAAGGACTCAATCGTGGAGGTGTCAGTCCTTGTCGAGTAAGGCGGTTTATTCGGTGGTGCTCCGAAGTTGACTCTGGGGCTTCGGTCCTTCGATGCGGTCCGAATCCTTTTCTTCCGAGTCCTTACTTCGTTCGCGTTTGGTCTCCTTTCCTCTTTGGTTCAGTCCGAGGCTTCGCTGCCGATCCTCTCGGTGTGGTTATGCTTCTTAGATGTGAGACACGTGTCCCGAGGGGTTTTACCCTCCACAGTTTGCCTCTTTCCTTTCCTTGTATCGAAGATGCGAGGAGAGGAAAAAAAATTTTTTTTTTTTTTTTTGCCACCTCTTTGCCGAGTATCCCCACTACTTGCCAGGTGTGGATTTTTTGACACGTTCTCCTGAGCTTGCGGCTTTTTACCTTCTGACTGGTAGCGCCAGTTTCTGTTACTATTTAAGTTTCGGTTCTCCCTCTAAAAAATTCTTTAACCCTTTCGTATTCACCTTTCTTGGCGCCGACGTTCTTCTTCCGTGGAACCTCTTCGATTGCATCTTCATATCAGGTGAACTATCCATTCTTTTCTCCTCGACCCATTGTTTTAATCTTCCTTTTCTTCCATAAAGTTGATTTCTTTGGGATATTCCCTTCTTCCCTCTCTCTATTTTCAAGTTGCCTCTGCTACTTCCGTCCGCCGGCGATATTGCCTTTTCCTGTTTGTGTCTTCTTTTCCTATGTCTTTTTCTATGATTGAGGCCCTTTCTTTAAGGATAAATGGTGTGGATCCTGATGGAAGGGGCTTTCAGATTGAGTCCATCGATTCTCCCAGATTGACTCCAGAACTGGTCGAGGAGTACCAATGCAGCGAGGACACACTTTTGGTGACGTTTCATCAAATGTCTGCAGGATTGCTTCTTCCCCTTTACGAGTCTTCAAATCCTTTGTTCCTTGAAATCCTTTGTTCTCTTCCTAAACCCCGAGGAGTGATGCAGCTTACTTGCAGCTCTATTTACCTTATCAATCAGTGGGTTCTTAATTCTGAGAATAATTCCCCTGCCGGATCCACAACGAAGTTCTACTTTACCGCCAAGAATTTCTTTAGACACTACGAACCCTTTTTAACCCTAGACAACAAGTTAGCTCCTTGGGGGGTTAGCTTTCGAACTGTGGAGGGCAGCGAGAATATCCTCCCCGAATCCTTGAAATATTCAATGGACGAAGACTGGTATTCGGAGCCTATACTCCTCAAAGGTCCCATACTCCGAGGCTGGAAGGACTCTGGCCGGTTCTTCGTTCGGACCGAGTTTGATGTAGGTCATGAGTTTGAGACTCAACACTTGTTCTCCATTCATTTTTCTGACGAGGATAAAGGGTTATCTCGCTCATTTTTGGGAAAGGGCAAGGGCGTTATCATGGAACCCTCGGGCAGCCTAAAGCGTCCTCGGTCAGATGAGGAGACTATGCAGCAGGTAACAAATACTTTCTTTTCGTTCTTTTCTGAAGTATTCATACTTGCCTCTGTTTGTTTCCTGAGGAAGACGGATCCTTATGTGCAGGGACAGCCTTTAGGTGCCCTAAACCTTAGTCGTGGTCTGATGAACTTTGACTATGGGGGAAATTCCGGAGTTTCGCGGCCACTGAAAAAATCTGTTTTGCAAACAATTCTTAAAGGAGTTCAAACTGGACGTCGCCAAGTTGCTGCAAAACCTCCGAAGGAGACTACGAGTGCTGGTAAGGAAATATCAGCACCGAAGGCAACTGAAATGGTTATTAAAGAGGTGGGTGCCGCGAGTCCTCGAATTACCTTGCCTACTGCCACCATTGGTGCCTCTGCCTCGGCTATAGTAGTTCCTACGACTGTAAAGGCTAGTGCCGCTTCGGACGTTGTTCTTTCAAATTTCTCTACGCCGAGAGCTGCCCTTAGTGCCTCTGCCTCAGCGATGGTAATTTCCACGAGTGGTACTGGTGAGCTTTCTATTCTTTCATCAGAGAAAATTGTTACTCCAGTGGACCTCCTCGTTCCTCGAGAGGATGGTTCGTATGTTACGATGGATGCTTCTAAAGAACTCGTTGCCAGCTTTCCACAAAGTTCGAGGTTTCCGCCTGCTCCGAGTTACGCTAGTAGATATAGGCAATCCTATACTGCTGAGAGGTTTAAAGAGGTCTTGTTTGAGAATCATAACCCTAGTGAGTTTACAGTCGAGGTTTCAACTCGGTTTGAAGCCCATGCCTCGAATCCCGTAGAGCAGCCTTTAGATCCGGATTTCTGCAAGAAGCTGAGTAATCTCTTCGGAGGTGACTGTCCCAGGGCCGAATATGATCTTCGTAATCCTCCCTTATCCTATGAAGAGAGTTTTTCGATTCTATAGGCGGTGAGTTTTGCCTTTATTGTCCATGTGCCAATACCACCAAAGTGTTTTGGCGATCTGTTTACTTAGTCTCTGCTGCTTTTTGTTAGGGCGACTACCATGCCTCTGGTCTCTTGGCTCATAACTTTGATCAAGCTGGCGAGGTCGAGTATCATGAGCGAGAGTTTTATCGGATGCAAGAGGAACTGTCTCGGGAGAAAGTTCGCAGTGCTATTGCGAAAAAATAATCGATATGTAAGTCCCTTTATTCTTTTGTTGTCTTAGGTACATCTGTTTTTTGCAGCGTTTGCTAACAACAGATTTGCCTGCTTGCTTTTGAAAAGGCGAGCTGGAAGAGCTCGAGAAAAAACTTTAAGAGGCCAAATTGGCCATTGATCGACTTCGAGAGGGTCAACAATTGTCCCAGATTGCCTCAAGTGGCGAGGGCTATCGAAATGATAGAAATAGGTTATTGGAAGAAAGGGACCGAGCTCTAGAAGATGTGAATTATTATAGAGCGAGAAGACAAGAGGCCGAAAGGCTTTTTGTAGAAGAGAGGAAAAGAGGGGATGAGGCCGAGCGCCTTCTCGAGGAGATTAGAAATAAAAACGCGTTGCTGTCCCGAGAGAATCATTTTTTCCAACTAGATGTGACTCAACTGACACAAGAGCGAGACGCAGCTCGCTCGGAGCGGTCGGTCAGTGCCTCTGGTAGCGTTCTGATTGAGAGGTTAGAGGGGAACATCAGAAGTTTGAAGGTTCAGGTGTCTACACTGAAGAATGCCAATAATGACTTAGTTACCAAGAATGATCTTCTGGAAAGAAGTTGTAATGATATATGCCGGGAGCTTGCTTTGGCGAATACGTCGAAGGAACATTCTGCTCGTCTCATTGATGAGTATGAGATAGAATTAGCTAGAAGCGAAGCCATTTCTTTCGAAGACATTAGGAAGAATGCCTCGGTGCCTCGTTTCACTAATCAGCACGAGGTTTCTGAGTATATGGTGTTCAAAGAGAGTAGGGAGCTAAACCTACTTTTCCTGTTTTCCTGCTCCTTTCGCACCCCTGAGCAAGTTTTGCCGTCCTATCATTCTCATGTTTTGTTTTGTGTTTTAGGCATCGAAGCCAATTTGAAGAAGCAGGTTGCTGATGCTGAGGCGGCAAGGGACGATGCCTCAAATCAGCTGGTGACTGAATCTGAACGAAAGCTAGAGGCTGAAAGCAAGGTTAAGCAACTGACCCAAGAGCTATCTGAAGAACGCCAGCGTCGCTCTGCTGATTCAGTCAGACTTTCTCGAGATCTTGAGCTTGAACGCAGGCGTCGCTCTGAAGAAGCGGCAAATTATGCTGAACTGCTAACCAAGGAACGGGAATTTCGTCTTGAATGTCAGGCAAACGTGAGGGGCATGGTGACCGGTTTTTCCCTTGTGCACCATCAGTTAAGACATGGTCAGGCCGTAGAGGAACTTCTTTCCCGATCTGCTTTAACTACTGCTTTTGCTACTAGCATGGCCTGTCGGAAGCATGGTCGTTCTCTTTTCAGAACCATTGGTATTGAACCTCCTACTTATGGCGCTATTGGTGTGCGCGACTCGGATGTTGTATCCCCTATTGATAAGTATTTACTCCCTCAGGAGGTATACGTAGCCTTAGCTAGGGATGAACTTCGGAAGAGGGGTTTACTGGAAAAGTTTTTGAATGGTCCTGGTGATGATGACGATGATGATGATAACGCCGATGATAATTCTAAAGGTGGAGATTCGGGGAACCCTGGCGGTGCTGCCGAAGGCACTCATGATGGTTTAGGCAAATCCGATCGTGGTCCCGAGGAGGGTCCTAGAGATGGTGCCGATTATTCAAAGGATAGCTCTAAGCATAATACTGGGGAAAAGACTGTTGGTACGGTGGATAGTACTTCCCGAAGTCATGATGATTCCATTAAGTGGTGTGCTGGCCAGACCTCAGGTACTGCCTTTGATAAGGGGAATCATTACTTGTTTCAAGAACCAGCTTTAGCATATAGCGAAGGGGAGAGCGAGGAAGAAACTGATGAAGAGATTGATTCGCATGATTGCCACGTCCCAGGTGTTATTTTTGATAAAGGGAGTCATTATTTATTTCAAAAGCCTTCTCTGGAATATAGTGACGAAGAAAGTGAGGAGGAAATCGCCAATGATGTGGAAATTACTCCTTCGGTGTCTAATCATTCTCAGCGTCGGACCCAAGATGATAGAGTCCGAACTGATAAGGGTCTTGTAAGGGAAATGGAAGTTCTTGGTGACGTCTCCTTTTGTGTCTGACGAAGGCTTTTAGCTTAGTAATGTAACCTTTCCTTTTTCGGCTGCATCCGAGATATTTGTTTATAAACGCATTTTTTGTTGCCGCACTCCATGCCCTGCATTTCATCGAAGCTGTTTTTTGTTTGGAGGAGGTCCCTTGGCTGTGTAATTCACTTGTAAATGCAAGCTAATCAACTGCCTCGGGGTTCCATCTTCCTCTATAGGTAGATGTTAATCCCATTTATCGTCCCCTCGGCGCCCGAGAACGCGTAGTCCTCGTGGCCGTTCGGTAGTGGGTACGAGTGTATCTTCGTACCCACCGCTAACGGGGTGTCTTGTGGGTAGAGGACTGTGCCGTATAACTCGTAGGGCCCTTACGATTTATATGGTCATCGGCTCTGTGCCTGCTATTCGAGGTCTTTATGTTTCTTGGCGATTTTTGCCTTTGGCGTTACAGCCTTTTTATTGTTTGGCGTTTTTTGCCTTTGGCGTTACAGCCTGTTTATTGTTTGGCGTTTTTTGCCTTTGGCGTTACAGCCTTTGCGATTGTGCCTAGCCAGGCGGGATTTTTTACCCGCTCCGACAGGATCTGGAGTTTGATTCCGAAGGTAGTTGCATCAATGAGTGCGATTTTTATTTATTAAATCTTTCTTCGAGTACTGCTTACAAAAGAAGTTGCTTTCTCAGACTAAGTGTTTCATGTGCTTCCCCTCCACTGGGGTTTTTAACCTCTGGCCTTCGAGGTTGATCAAGCTGAATGGTCCTGCCCAGAAGGGTTCTTGCTGGATGTTTTTGCCTTCGCTAGACTCTCCTAGTTGCTCAGTTGTAGTCTGGAGGCTGCCCGCTGCTACGAGGAACTGTTCTCGGTTCTCGGGACATTGGTCTTCTTCGCTGTTGTCTTGTTTTACACTTGCCATTCCTGCTTCTGTCTCAGCTATGAATTTTTCTATGTTTTCGTCTGTTATCTTTGGGTGCTTAGCTTGCCCCGAGCATTCCTTGCTACCTTCCTTTGCCTGAATGTCTATTTCATGGCAGGCGTGAGCCTCGGTAGGGTCACCAGGAATCTCTGCAATCCCCCGTGGAGTTGGGAACCTGATTCTTTGGTGCAGGGTGGATGCTACGCCCATGATGCTGTGCAACCAGGGTCTTCCCACGATAGCATTATAGGGTGAGTTTATGTCCACCACACAAAATAATGTCGGCTGCTTTTGGCTACCAGCATGAATTGTGATCATTAGCTCTCCCCGAGGTGTGGATGGTTTTCCATTGAAACCAAATATGTTGTATGTTGAAGGTACCAAAGCGGTTTTATTTCCCTTCATCTTGTCATTTGTTTGCCCGAAAAGTATATCTACAGAACTCCCAGGGTCCACCAATATTTTAGGCATAGCTATCTTTCCCATTTGAAGGGTGATGACCAAAGGATCATTATGCGTTCTTCCCTCGTTGGGGATGTCTGCTGCCGAAAAGAACACGGGCTGTTTCTGCCATTCTTCTAGACGATTTTTTTTGTGATCACACTGAGTATTTCTTCTCCCTCAAAATCCCTTTTGTGGATGCGATCTGTTTGAATCCCTTCTAGACCCTTTGTGTGAATAATGGAATTGCAAGCTCCGAATCTTGGAATGTCCCTGTCAATTGTAATCACATAAGCTTCGTGCTTTGGTTCCTCCTTAGGTTGTGGTTGATTTGGGGGTGGTTTAGGTAGCTCCAGAAGATGTTTAAATTGCTCCCTGGCTATGAAGAAATAAATTTGGTCCTGCGCTGTAACACAGTCCTCGGTTGTGTGTCCGTAAAACTTATGAAACTGACAATAATCTCTTGAATTTTTCGTGTGCTTTGGTTGGTTTCCCCTACTTCGGGGATATCTTATCTCGTTGGCAAATTCGGACTGCTCGATGATCCGAAGAGCATCTTCGATGGGTACACAGAGCTTTGGAAGTTTCCTATCGTGAAAGGCAGGAAATCCTGGTTTAGCCGTCCCGAATTTTCTGTTTCCTTGCCCTTGCTGGCTGCTGCTTCCTTCAAACTCTCCCCGAGGGTTGTTTCCTCTGCTGTCATTGTACTTTCTGTTATCATGGTATTTGTCGTCTCCGAATTTGCCTTCGTTCCCATAGCGACCGTTGTCCTCTTGTCTTCCTCGCTTCGACGGGTCTCCGAATTGTGTATTCATTGCTTGTCCTCGTTCTTCCAGCGATAAGTTGTTTATTGAGTGGACCTGCTTTAAGATTGTTTCCTTCCCCAAGGCTGCTTGCTCCTTGATTTCCTCTAAGGTAATTCGCTCCTTTTGGTATTTTCGGAGATCTTGTAGCGTCTCGAGGTTCTTTGAGAAAAGTCTATCATATAGAGGGTGGTATTTGTCCAATGCGTTGAGAAATGCTCGCACTTTGTCCTTTTCGGTAGCTCCATTTCCCACTTCGACGCACTGCTCGGTCCATCTGCTCGTCAGACTTTTAGTTGACTCTCCTGGTCTTACACGAATGCTGAATAGTTTCTCCACTCCTGGCTTGGAGGAGTTGTTATATAGGAAGTGTAGTATAAAAACTTTGGACAGCTCCTCGAAGGATGAGATCGAGCTGGCTGCGAGGTTTTCGTACCAAGCAAGGGCTTCTCCTTTCAAGCTGGAGGGGAAATACTTACAGAGCAATTCGTCTCTATTAGCATAAGCCAAAAAGACTCGGAGATACATTTTAATATGCACGGTTGGGTCTCCCGAACCATCGAAAATTGATGTGAAAGTGGGCATTGTGCATTTTATTGGAATCGCTAATGAGAGAATTTCCGGGCTCAGGGGAGAGCAATTGACATCATTCATGGCTTGCGTGAGTTTAATCCTGTCGCTTGATTGGATTCGGTTGTCAAAAAGTTCTGCTCGGAGTGCCTTGATTTGATCCAACATTACTTGTTGTAGGGCCTTTGCCTCGACATCCTTCTTTGTTTGGTTATATTCGCTAAATATCTGCATGCTTTCCTTCGTGTATGCTGGAGGCTCGGTCCTTTTGCTTGATACCGTGATTCCTTGACCTTTACTGGTGCCCTTGGTCTTGATATGCGTTTTGGATACAGAGGGTTCCTTCGGCTGAGATACGTTGTTTGGACGAGAGTGTCCTTCGCTGCCTCCTCTGTAGTTGGATGCCGATTTTTCTGCCACTTTTTTGTTTGCCTCGGCCAACTGCTTTTTTAGCTTTTTTATTTTTCTGTTTTTCAAAATTAACTTTCTGAATCGTATAGCTCTCGCCGTATTTTCTTCGGTAGGCTGGTGTTCGGGTACGTCATTGTCAGGATCGGACGCTTCGTCCTCCTCTTCGTCGTTTTGCCCATTTTCTTCTTGTATCTGCTGTTGGGGTGGCTCTTCACCCTCTGGGAATCCTTCTCCCTCGGGGCCTAAATCCTCTACATACACTTCGTCCTCGTTTACTGGTTCTCTATGTTGGACTGTGCTAGCCGCCACCTCGGGGGATAGCCCTTTACTTGTCGAAAATCTAGTGTAATGCTGTCTTGACGACCCGGTTCCTTGCTTCGAGGATCCTACTCGCTGCTTCGGAGCCTGGTCCGATTTCGAAGCCATTCTGGTTGTGTCCTGTCAGAAAACAAAAAACCCGTGAGGTCCAGGGCGGCTAGCGCAGTGTACTATGTCGGCCATGTAAGTCTATACACTGCAACGATTTTATCTGGCGAATTTTAAAACAGGTCGTATTTGCCCCTTTTAGATATATTCTTAGCTGCATGTTTTGTCTTTTAGCCAAAATCATCTTTCTCAATGGTTTCTTTTATTGAAATTTACTTCCAAATATAGTAGGAATTTTGAAAACCCTAAAATTAATTTACACACAGATATTTTTCATAACCATTTTTCTTAGGGTTGGACTCCGTTGTTAAGCGTTCAAAGCGAGAATCAACTACCCCTTTTAAAATCGGCTTCATCACATCAAGGTCTTGAAATTCTTAATGGATGATCTTACCATCTGATGTTGTGCTCAGAAAACTCATAAACATACTAAAGCCTTTAAGGTTCTTTAAACGCTTATGGTACATGAGCTTCTTTTTGAAAAACAAGCTTTTAAAGATCTTTGACAAAAGACAAGAAAATATGTAAAGAATTTGAAAACCCTAAAAATCACAGGCAAACCCTAAGTTGTTTTAATCATCCCTGTTTCTAGCGCCAAACTGTACGAGTGGAAAATCTGCATAGGTACATAAGGTACCATATCCATCAGATCTACTCATACATACAGTTACTTTAAACAAGATTCAATGGTGCGAGGACCATAAGAACAATATCGAAGGTATATACAATAACAGTAATCAAAGGCTAAATGCATAGAGACTTGTATTAATTTTTGTGTTGT
>JAJJMA010299410.1:0-27615 GCA_023529015.1 Papaver nudicaule
CTCGGTAATCTGTTGGGTTGGGTCGGGTTGGGTAAAATTCGGGTTGGATTCGGGCCAACCCACGGGTCGGGTCAGTAATTGCCAGGTCTAGAGGAGGTACTCACCTGTTGCTGGATTCATAAGTAGTATAGGATCTTGTATGCAGTCGCGAAAAACATAGAAACACACAAGACCGTTGCAGGATCCAACTATTGGTTGTAAAGTAAATTTCATAGTTCCAATAACCGGGTGTTTTTCGTGTACCGCTATTGTGGAGTAGTCTTCATCTCGTACTCGTTCTCTGTAAAAGAGTTGTATATCATTATCTCCATCATAGTACTGTGACGTGACAGAGAAAAGTAGACCAGTTTTTTTCCCTGCAAGGATTGTCTTCCATTCTTTGCATACACATTTGCTGTGAAAAACACTCTGTGTTGTAGGAAGACGGCCTAAAATCTCCGTAGTTAAGCTTTCATGCAAATTATCCATTGATGTTAGTTTTTTTTTTTTTTTTTTTGGTTACATGTTGTTAGGGTTGAACAGAGGCATTGGGATGTTATTATTAAGTAAGGCTTACCCTGAGCTTAAATCATACACTAAAAACCATCATTAACCAATACGCCATTACGTGCTATTTAGTCACTAGGCTTGAGAAAATTCTATCATGGGTTGTATCCTTAACTTAAGCCCATCATTAAGGTGTGAGATTAAATGAGCTTATGGAGTTGGGGGGCCTAACAATGGGCTTGAGACTGGTCCAGCCCTTCATAAGTCCGCGTGTAGGACTTCTCTCTGTTGCATGGGCTATCTTGTAAAAGAGCATATGGACTGGGGAAACTGACCCGGTCCACAAAAGTCCATTATTCTTGTCTCGCATCCAAAGTAAGATATCTCACGTGGTTTTATATCTATCAAACACTACGTTAAATCCTATCGACCTCGAGTGGCTGTTTATGCGCCACTTTAACCATACCATGGCGTGACAAAGTTGGCGTGGCTGTTTACCAGCTCATAAACAGACACGTTAGAATGGAATCGTGTGACCTTTGATGTGGTCAACGAACACGAGCAATAACGACCAGAAGAAGTACGTGGCCTTTTTTTTGTTAGGTGACATTCTTTGTCACGCGATAAAGGCGTGCGTGGTTTTTTGTTAAGAACGGTCACACGAAAGGCAATTTTTTACGTGGCTGTTATAGCTACCGTGACCTTTTACAAGATATGTCGCGTTGCAAAAGACTCAGATTCTACTAGTGTATTATCTCTTCCTCCAACGGCTTCGTAGGTACCTTGCGTTGATTCGGCAAACTTGCTTTGGAAGATTTCTTAAACAAAAACTTCTTACGAGGCCTAGCAACCTTTGCCCTCTCCTCAAACTCAAAATCCACCAACTCATTGTTCAGACTCAAATCCCTCGCAGAAACAACATTTCCCTGCAGAAGAGGACCCGTCTTTCTCAGGAAACAAATAGAGGCAAGTATTCATACTCCAGCAAACAAAAGCATATCTTAAGGTGGTATTTGTTACCTGTTCCATAGTCTCCTCATCTACTCGGGGACGCTTTAAGCTACTCGAAGCATCCACAGAAACACCTTTTTCTTTCCTTAAAACTTGGCGAGACAGCTCTTTCTCTTCGTCAGAGAAGTGGATTGTAAACAGATGCTGAGTCGAGAATTCATGACCTACTTCGAACTGAGTCCGAGGAAAGAAGCGTCCTGCATCTTTCCAGCCTCGGAGAATGGGACCCTCCAATAGCACAGGCTCCAAGTACCAGTCTTCATCCAGGGAATAGTCTAGAGACCCTGGAATTATATTCACACCCCCTTTCACAGTTCGAAAACAAACACCCCTGGGGGCAAACACGTTATCTAACGTTAAAAATGGCTCATAGTGATGAAAGAATTTTTGGGCAGTAAAATAAAACTTCGTCGTGGAGACAGCCTCGGAATTATCTTCGGAACGTGAAACCCACTGATTGATAAGATGAATCGAACTGCAAGTAAGTTGCACTATCCCCCGAGGGCTAGGAAGGGAGCAGAGTATCTCAAGAAACAAAGGGTTGGAGGACCGATAGAAAGGAGGAATCAACCCAGCAGAAATCTGATGGAACGTAACCAAGAGCCTATCTCCGTTGCACTTAAACTCCTCAACCAGTTCTGGAGTCAGTCGGCTGCCGGGAGCACCAACAACCTTTATGTTAAAAGAATCTGATTTAAAGCCTAAATTCTTCATCATCGAAATGAGAACATCGACTTTAGAAGGAGACGCCATGAAAAGGGAAACGAAAAGAAGGAAAACAAGACCTGTCGGCGCCGGAAGTTGCAGAGGCGAAATTGATCAAGGGTCTGTAAGGTAATGAAAGGGGAAAAGAAGTCGTCTTTATGAAACTATAAGAAGATTAAAGCAAAGGGTACAAAAAAAAACACCTAAGAGGCACTCAATCAGAAGATAGAATCTCAAGGTTTTCGGAAGAAAAGAGTACCGGAGTTGTGGAAGAGAGTACGAAAGGGCTAAAATTTTTTAGAGGGAGAAAATAAAACTTAAATAGTAGAGGGAAACCAGCGCTACCGGTTGGAAGGTCAAAAGGTAGCTAGAATCTCGGGAACATGCAGAACGTGTCATGAAACGTCACACTTGGCGGCTAGTGGGGCACATGGCGAGCAGAGGATGATGAAGAAGTAATTTTCTTCCCAAGCATCTTCGATACAAGGGAAGGAAATAGGTAAACTGTGGAGGGTAAAGCACCCTCGGGACACGTGTCCAGATCAGGAGGACTTAACCCAACCGAAAGATATGATGGTCTTGCTTCGAATAAGTCTGCAGAGCTAACAAGAGCTTGGCGAGAGAAGGCTCGTGCAGGTAGTTCGAGAGAAATATACGAAGCTATCTTCGGAGAGAACTTATCGAAGGCACCGCCTTACTCGACAAACTCTGACATCTCTACGATTGAGTAGTTTGTCTTATTAGCTGTAATCCACTTCAGACTCGGCCTATATAAGGCAAGCTCGAAATTCATTGTAAGGGTTGGATTTTTGGTATAGCTTAAGTCGTGAGAGTGAGATTAGGTTAGTTCCTCCTCAAAACTTCTAAGCATCATATCCATGTACTGATTAGAATGAAATACATTTTACAAGTTATTTTCATATTATCGTTGTTTCTTATGTTTGTTAGCTTCGGTATTGTTCTTATTCTCTTCGTGTCAATAAATGAAATGTATATTGCTTATATGACCAAAGTTAGATTAATAGATCTGATGGCTATTGGGTATGAAGTGCTTATGCAGATTTCATACTCACACAGACTTGGTTAAAAGTGGTGAAGATATCCCCCTGTCGTTCCTTAGATAAGTACCGAGTGTTGCATAAATTCATCATCAAGGATTCTTCGGGTCTACTGGCTCGACGAGGACAGCAAAGTTCTTGACGGGCAATGGATCTTTGTGAATGCCTTCAGCTCCCAGCATATTTTGTTTGGTTGGCTGAGCTTTGATAAAAGACGATTTTAGAAGTAACTTGGTCACCTTTTCCATGGAGAGAGAACACTAAGGAATATCCAGGTTCCTCTTTGATGGTTGTTGTCTTAGAGTAATTTCTAATGCATTTGCCTGCGTAGGGTCAATCTTACGTTGCACAGCTTCTACCGAGAGAGATGTTGGGGTTGACGTACAGGTGGAACATCTGGACTAAGGATTTTATATGGTTGTGCCTTTGTTACTTTACTGATACTACCAACTGATGGTGATACTCCAGATTGTTTACTGATAAAGTGACGGGTAAACCGACTGTCGTGGACATCTTCTTTCTTGTGGTGACAGAATCGAACTGACGAAGATAGGTCTCATATTTTTTATGTTCCAACATTCACCGTCTCCAGGGCGCGTATGGTCGAGTCGGTGCCATCTAGTAATTGCGGTGAGGCTTTTCGCACTTTATCTTCTGGTGATCCTTCATTGTTATGGTATCCTCATGGGATGGGAAGCATGTCTTCAATTTCCTCTGCTAATTGCTAACATTTCCGCCTGTGGTAGATGACCCTTCCTTCTGCATCGTAAGTGGTTACGAAATTTTTGTCCTTCATGAGATGACATTAAGCTAGTTCTTCGATCGCTGAAACTTTCTCGATGATCGTGACGAAAGGGATAGTTATGATAATGAGGAATCTCGTGGAAAAGATGTCTCCTGCTTATCCAACTTCATTACTGACATCCAATCGGGTAGTGGTGTCGTGTAAATCTTGTTTGGAGCTTCATCTTGAGATTCAAACAGTTCGGTGTCGTATACCGATGAGTAAGAGAAGGATGACGCTGCTATCTAAATAATCTTCTCATCCGATACAACTTTCATAGATTGGTGATAAATCGACGAGAGCATCTTGTTCTCATGGAGCCATGGTCGTCCCAATATTATGTGGTACTCTGGCTCTTTCTCGATTACGCGGAATTTGACTTTTGCAAGAATTGGCCCTACGAAATGAATATGTTCGTAAGCGCTGGTTTTGTTACCTTCAAAATCTTTCATTATGATGGGATGGCGGACGATCTTGTATTGCAGAATCTTTGCTGCTTTAAGAGTCTTGATGGGGATGACGGTGACCGTAGCTGCGATAGCTATGAGGGCCCGTTTGAATTCATCTTTCTGGATATGTACCGTTACATACATAGTCGATTGTGACCTTCTTCTTCCACCATAACTTCCTAAGTAAAGGTGATGTCTTTTAATGCTGGATCGGCAAGGGATTCTTGAGATCTCCGGAATTTGTACTACGAGGCGTGCTGCGTAACATTGAGTGTTGTTCCCTAAGTCCCCTGCCTTCTGTTCGGCAGTGGGCTGTTTATGTACATGTGGTAGCTTGATTTCTCTAGTATCCATGTCTCCAACCATTCGGTCACTTATGCTATAGTGCAAGGGAAATCAAGTGGTTTGACTGTCTCTTCACGTGTTGGGATGTAGTCGATCCTGGAAGCATGCGATCGGATTAGTATTCTGCGGTGGCCGGGGCCTTCTTCGTTCCTTCTCCTGAAACAGCTTGGATTAAAGCATTGTTGTGACATTGTTGAAGGATGGAAAAGAGTATTCTTCGATGTTCATTTTTTTCCAATAAGGTTGGGGCCGTCGTTGATGATCTTTGGTTGTCGTTGGGGTTTCCTTCCTATGCTGGAATATCTTGCCCGGATTTGACAGTGTTATTCTTTCATCGACAAAGAAATACTTCTTGTAGAAAGCGTCCACCATTTCCCCCCATGATGCGATGATGTTGGGAGGAATGTTGTTGTACCAGGTGTAAGCCTTCCCAGTCAGGGATTTGGAAAATTCAGCCGTAGATCATAATCGCGTTCATGTTCTCCCAATAATTCTGCAAACCGGGATATGTGTTCATGTGCATTCCCCTTCCCGTCGTACTTTGGAAACACAGAGGAGAAGTATCCATACGGCAGGGGAGTTCTTTGTACCCTACTCGAATAAGGGGGTTGATATTGATAAATCGTCTCTGGCTTCATCTCTCCCCCATATGCTTGTAAGAGCCTTTCTAGATCTTCGACAGTGACAGACTTGGTTGGGTGACTCTTGCTTTCCTCCATCCTTCTCATATGATCAGGAGTGCCCGGTCGTCGAATACCACCCGGTACAGTTGTCTTCTTAACTTCGCGTTGTGGGCTTCGAGCATCGCTAACCATTGTTGTTTTTATGAATTCTGGTGGTGGACTTCGAGAATCTACTGTGTTGGTTGGGTAGGCTCCACATTTGGTTTGATGATGATTTTGGGTAAGATTGAACGAGTTTTGGGTAATGATGATAGGTGGGTAGTGAGGGTGGCTGATATCATGCCATCGATGACACCGCCGTTCTTCGAGGACTATGTAGTCGATCTCGGCCATCTCGGCCGAGATCTTGTCGGTTTAATCGGTTTCTCCCCTTGGCCGATACAAATAGGCCGGAATTCCCAAAACGATATTTTGCTGGAAAAATCGTTGATCTCGGCCGGAATTCGTCCGGTACGAGTCACCGAAATAGGGGCATAACAGATATTTCAAAGACAAATAATCATCTTCTCCAGGGACATCCAGAACCTGATTCGGAAAAGAAATTAACTTACACTACAATGATAACATAGTCAATCACACAAATTTCAATCAACACTCAAACCATTATTCAAGTTTCATATTGATATTTTTTCTTAATTCCGCCTATTACAGTAGCAGAAGATATAACATCAAGCAAAAACAAATTCTGCAAAAAGGATCTTGGGACAAGAGGAGAAGAAGACATAATGCTTTAAATGAAAGAAGTCAAGAGGAGGAAAACCGAAGAAGTTGTTGGAGGGGGCAGTCGGAGGAACAAGAGGAGAAGAAGAAAGAAGAAATGAGTAAAGTGTTTAGGTTTTGATGTTATGTACTTTAAATGAAAGGGTAGGATCATAGAATAATAAGTGAACGGCTGAGATTGATTTTAGTTATGTTTTGGGTTAGAAATTCTAATATTGTCCCCTCATGTGAATTAGAAGTAGCTGGTCCATGTTATGCGGTAACACAGTTGAATACATGAATTTATCCAACACCAAGACCACAATTACGATGCACCGAGATTTTGCCGAGAATCTCACTGAGATAAACTTGTCTCGGTGTCTCGGCCCTCGACCGAGATCGACTACATAGTTCGAGGATGAATAATTCATTTTGCCGATGTTTGATTCCGACCCTAGTTCGACCATCTTTGAGTGAAATGAAGTTTTCTTAAACCGAGAGATTGATCTCCCACTGTGGTCGCCAATTGTTTTACCCTAGAAAACAATGTACTGCAAAAGAGTACTTTTAAGTTCGAGAGATCATAGTCGAACAAATCTAGCCTAAACCAAGACAATGGCCGTTCCAGACTTGCTTCGGTCACAGATGAGGATATAGGGTTGGTTTTAGGGAGGGAAGCAGAGAAAGAGTGAGATCAGGTATTTCTGGTTGAAAAATGGTAATGTGTATGGTTTCTGAATAACTTAGAAAGATGATGGTTGTCGAAGACAACTTGGTTTTCCTTCTGGTTTCGCAAGGATTTCTCAATTGAATCTGAATATCAGGTTTTGCTCGAAAATCAAAGATGAATCGAGATGAACTGAAATGAGATAGGTTGTGATGAGATGTCCCTTGGAAACAGATGAAGTCATCTATTTATAGTATGTTCAGAAATATACTGATCTCTTGTTAATCGTGGAGGAAAATTGTAAAGTGGAGATAGTGGAATGATGGAGTTACTCCCGTAGAGTTAACTCAACTGCCAGTCATGCCCACTTCCCATTATCCCAGTATTTCCCACGAGTATAACCTCTTTCTAAGTGGGTGTCACGCCACAACTGTCGTAGACCGCCAGACCAAAACCCTAATGTAGCTCCCCCCATTTGTAACACGTTTTGACATCTCTGTTGAATGATATGTATGACTCTTCGTTCGAGTAAGTTCATATTGACTTCGTTGACCTTGCCATTGCTGGATGTTGGGTCTTTAGCAATAAGAATGTGATGACTTTCGTCTTGGAGAATATAGATACTTAGGAAATATCTCAAACATGTGTTTGGCTACAGTAGTATCGTCATGAGATTACTTCTATTACATTATCATGGAAGGTAAGCAGAACAGATTACGAGAACAGGTTTGGCCATAGATGTCCAAAGCATGCCATGGGGTGGTGTTGCCTGTAAGTTTAATCCGACCAAGTGGCCAGGTCATGACATAGTCCAAAATCAGGTTTCGACCAAGTGGTCAGGGATATCACAGATTGTCATTATGACTTAGGTTTGGCCAAGTGGCCAGAGGCACCATAGGCTGGTACCGTGCTATATTACGTTTGGCCTAGTGGTCAGGGATGAACATGGTCATGGAAGGCCAAGGGAAGGCCAGCGCCGTCCCTAGATTTGGTTTGGCCTGGTGGCCAAGGATGAACACGGCCATGGCAGGCCAAGGGGAGGCCAGCGCCATCCAAGAATAGTCTGGCCTAGTGTCCAAGGGAATGACGAGCACCATCCCAAGAATAGTCTGTCCTAGTGGCCAAAGGGATGGCCAGTGCCATAACAAGATGACTTGGCCTTGTGGCCAAGGGACACCATCCAAGAATAGTCTGGCCTAGTGGTCAAGGGGATGGCCAGTGCCATCCCAAGATGACTTGACCTTGTGGCCAAGGGGATGGTCAGCGCCATGCAAGAATAATCTGGCCTAGTGGCAAAGGGGATGACCAGTGCCATCCCAAGATGACTTGGCCTTGTAGCCAAGGGGATGGCCATCGCCATCCAAGAATAGTCTGGCCTAGTGGCCAAGGGGATGGCCAGTGCCATCCCAAGATGATTTGGCCTTGTGTCCAAGGGGATGGCCAGCGCCATCCAATAATAGTCTGGCCTAGTGGCCAAGGGGATGGCAAGCGCTATTCTTTGAATATTTTGGACTAGTGGCCAGAGATGGCAAACGCCATTCCTTTAATAGTTTGGCCTAGTGGCCAGGGAGACTTGGCCATGTAATGACCAAGCATAACAAGGGTGGCGTATGATCATAAGATGATGCTGGAAAGAATATTCCTCGCCCAACCAGGGTCGTTGCAGCAGTTCTGATCCCCTGATTGTATTATAAGTTATTATGTTTTGTTGGGTGGTGCAAAATTTTACTACTTATTATGGACTTGTTCTAAACCCATTATGTTGTTTTACACTTTTACCCATACTCTAAAATCCACCATCTACAGGAGCGACAGATGGATTCCCAATACGGGTACTTTTGTACCTAGACCTACAGAGTTTCATCTTCAGGACTACACACATGTTTCCCAACTAATAGATCTTGAAGCTCATAATTGGGATGAAGCAGCTCTAGCTGAATTGTTTTCTAATGAACAAATAAAAACTATATCAAATATTCGACTCCAACGGGAAGGAAGTGAATGTCTCCGGTGGTCTCTTACTAATTCCGGACACTTTTCTGTACAATCTACCTATAAGGCGCTTATTTTGCTGTTATGTACACTTTCTGTGCAGGAATATAAGCAATGGCTGAGAGTCTGACACATGGAAATCCCACCCAAGCTTCAACTGTTTGTATGGAAGTGTCTTCAAAGAATACTTCCATTGAAAACTGTCTTCCATCGAAGAGGGGTAACGGATGATCCTTCTTGCCCCTTATGTCAATCAACAAATGAAACTGTGGAACACCTTTTTTTCTGCTGTCCATTTGCTCGTGCTGTTTGGTTTGGCAGATTCCCAGAAGTTTGGTCTCGTATATCTTCATTTCCCTATATGGAGAGTAATAAGTAGGAAGTAATACAGGTGAAGCTTTCCTTAAAAAAATAAAATTGTTGCTTCCACGCAGGGTGGGAGCGATCACACCTCTATGTGACTTTCGACAAGTAGTCAGATCATTTTTGTCCGTTTATGCCACCCAATCTTGGATATACTCTTGTCACTTTTTATTGTTGATTAAATGGATTTCGATTAAGCATTTTGTTCGTTCATTGTCTCTAATCTCGAGGAATCATTGTCCCAATCTTCTTCCACACGCTGTTAGATTAGTATCTAATAACAAAAAAAAAATATAATTTGCATAGATTTATCAAAGTCTTTCTTAACAATATTGTGGTTGTTTTGCTTCGCCACTTTGTTGTGATTTTTGTTAGATTCTTATTGATGATGGGTCCGCCTGTAATTGCCTTTGTTAACATTCGTATGTTGAGTGCTTGTTTCTTGGATTGCCTTGCAAATTTTATTTTTTCGATTTAGCGTTGCGTCTAACTTTATCTTAATTATTTTTCTTTCTACTGATGCTACATATTTAATTAACAAGATGCCAACTCCAGTTTTGTTTCTTGGGGACTTTGTCTTAATATGAAGTGGATGTGAAGATAAAGAAACACTTTTATTAAATTTCAAACGAGTTTTTTTTGCCCGTGGGCATAAAACACAAGAATGATTAATCTTGGAAACAATGTAAGCAAATTTGCTAGATAAAAAACGAAAACAATCCATATTTGGATGGCTTAGACTGCAGTGCCATGTTGTTTTTGCCTGAAAAACAATGCACCGTCTCTGGGTACTTTCGTAGTGCTCGAGATCAAAGTCGAACAAGACAAGCCTAAACCAAGTCAATGGCCGTTCAAGTCTTGCTTCGGTCACAGAGAGGATAGAGGTTGATCTAAGGAGGGAAACAACGAAGAAACTTGAGATCAGGTTGAGGATGTGTGTTTTGGGTGTAAGAGTTCAGGATCTCCGTCGTAAGGTTGACTGGAAATCTCCAAGGCTAGAAGCGTGTTGTATTGCTCAGGTGTTTTGGCTCTGAGAATGTTTCTGAATGCTCTAGAAAGATGTTATGCCTTGGAAGATAGAGGAAGCCTCTATTTATAGTGTTGAACTCACCCTAATCTCTCGACAGAGAAGGTGGAAGTCGTGGAAAAGTGGAGGAGTGGAGGACGTGAGTTAAGTTCTGTAACTGCTTGAGTCGTGTAGAACGTGTCCATTCAGCACCACTTTCTCGTAACTGTCCATCATCTCTATCAGATTCTTTCTAAGTGTCGTAGACCGCCAGACCAATACCCCTAAAGTTATCCCCCCGTGTGATGTTTTGATATCTCGAGTGGTATGCAGACATTGCATTGTTGTGTTGAATTTGAATAACGTCGTGTGGTTATGACTCTGTGGCCAACGTGACTGTGGCGCTTAGAGACACGTGTAGTGGATGTATAGCAGCGTCCTTGGCCATTGTCCAAGGCCAAGAACTCATGGCGCCATGGCACAACAGCAACGACCTTGGCCTCGGTCCAAGGTCAGATCTCGTGGCGCCATGCATCATGGCGCCACTGCATGGGCACTACGGCCTTGGCCACTGGCCAAGGCCAGTTTTGTTGTGGCGCCATGGTCTGGGAGACCACAGCCTTGGCCACTGGCCAAGGCCAACTGTTGTGGCGCCATAGCTTATGGCGCCATGCCGAGGGGCTGAGGCCATGGTGTTTGACCAAGGCCAATATTTTCGTAGCTTATTCAGGCTATGCCACTTTGGTTATGGCGTATTTGTACGAGTAGAAAATTTGCATAGGTACATAAGGTACCATATCCATCAGATCTACTCATACATACAGTTACTTTAAACAAGATTCAATGGTGCGAGGACCATAAGAACAATACCGAAGGTATACATAATAGCAGTAATCAAAGGCTAAATGCATAAAGACTTGTATTAATTTCTGTGTTGCAACTACATGGATTGCAACCCTAAGGAACCAGAGGAGATACAGACCTAATCCCACTCTTGCCGCTTAGGTTCTACCCAAAAGAATACAACCCCTACAATGTTTTCCAAGCTCGCCTTATATAGGCCGAGCTTGGGTGGTTTACAGCTAATAAGACAAAGGACTCAATCGTGGAGGTGTCAGTCCTTGTCGAGTAAGGCGGTTTATTCGGTGGTGCTCCGAAGTTGACTCTGGGGCTTCGGTCCTTCGATGCGGTCCGAATCCTTTTCTTCCGAGCCCTCACTTCGTTCGCGTTTGGTCTTCTTTCCTCTTTGGTTTAGTCCGAGCTTCGCTGCCGATCCTCTGGAGTGGTTATGCTTCTTAGATGTGAGACACGTGTCCCGAGGGGTTTTACCCTCCACAGTTTGCCTCTTTCCTTTCCTTGTATCGAAGATGCGAGGAGAGGAAATTTTTCTTTTTTGCCACCTCCTTGCCGAGTATCCCCACTACTTGCCAGGTGTGGGTTTTTTGACACGTTCTCCTGAGTTTGTGGCTTTTTACCTTCTGACTGGTAGCGCCAGTTTCTCTCACTATTTAAGTTTCGGTTCTCCCTCTAAAAAATTCTTTAACCCTTTCGTATTCACCTTTCTTGGCGCCGGCGTTCTTCTTCCGTGGAACCTCTTCGATTTGCATCTTCATATCAGGTGAACTATCCATTCTTTTCTCCTCGACCCATTGTTTTAATCTTCCTTTTCTTCCATAAAGTTGATTTCTTTGGGATATTCCCTTCTTCCCTCTCTCTATTTTCAATTTGCCTCTGCTACTTCCGTCCGCCGGCGATATTGCCTTTTCCTGTTTGTGTCTTCTTTTCCTATGTCTTTTTCTATGGTTGAGGCCCTTTCTTTAAGGATAAATGGTGTGGATCCTGATGGAAGGGGCTTTCAGATTAAGTCCATCGATTCTCCCAGATTGACTCCAGAACTGGTCGAGGAGTACCAATGCAGCGAGGACACACTTTTGGTGACGTTTCATCAAATGTCTGCAGGGTTGCTTCTTCCCCTTTACGAGTCAACAAATCCTTTGTTCCTTGAAATCCTTTGTTCTCTTTCTAAACCCCGAGGAGTGCTGCAGCTTACTTGCATCTCTATTTACCTTATCAATCAGTGGGTTCTTAATTCTGAGAATAATTCCCCAGCCGGATCCACAGCGAAGTTCTACTTTACTGCCAAGAATTTCTTTAGACACTACGAACCCTTTTTAACCCTAGACAACAAGTTAGCTCCTTGGGGGGTTAGCTTTCGAACTGTGGAAGGCAGCGAGAATATCCTCCCCGAATCCTTGAAATATTCAATGGACGAAGACTGGTATTCGGAGCCTATACTCCTCAAAGGTCCCATACTCCGAGGCTGGAAGGACTCTGGCCGGTTCTTCGTTCGGACCGAGTTTGATGCAGGTCATGAGTTTGAGACTCAACACTTGTTCTCCATTCATTTTTCTGACGAGGATAAAGGGTTATCTCCCTCATTTTTGGGAAAGGGCAAGGGCGTTATCATGGAACCCTCGGGCAGCCTAAAGCGTCCTCGGTCAGATGAGGAAACTATGCAGCAGGTAACAAATACTGTCTTTTCGTTCTTCTCTGAAGTATTCATACTTGCCTCTGTTTGTTTCCTGAGGAAGACGGATCCTTATGTGCAGGGACAGCCTTTAGGTGCCCTAAACCTTAGTCGTGGTCTGATGAACTTTGACTATGGGGGAAATTCCAGAGTTTCGCGGTCGCTGAAAAAATCTGTTTTGCAAACAATTCTTAAAGGAGTTCAAACTGGACGTCGCCAAGCCGCTGCAAAACCTCCGAAGGAGACTACGAGTGCTGGTAAGGAAATATCAGCACCGAAGGCAACTGAAATGGTTATCAAAGAGGTGGGTGCCGCGAGTCCTCGGATTACCTTGCCTACTACCACCATTGGTGCCTCTGCCTCGGCTATAGTAGTTCCTACGACTGCGAAGGCTAGTGCAGCTTCGGACGTTGTTCTTTCAAATTTCTCTACGCCGACAGCTGCCCTTGGTGCCTCTGCCTCAGCGATGGTAATTTCCACGAGTGCAACTGGTGAGCCTTCTATTCTTTCATCAGAGAAAATTGTTACTCCAGTGGACCTCTCGTTCCTCGAGAGGATGGTTCGTATGTTACGATGGATGCTTCTAAAGAACTCGTTGCCAGCTTTCCACAAAGTTCGAGGTTTCCGCCTGCTCCGAGTTACGCTAGTAGATATAGGCAATCCTATACTGCCGAGAGGTTTAAAAAGGTCTTGTTTGAGAATCATAACCCTAGTGAGTTTACTGTCGAGGTTTCAACTCAGTTTGAAGCCCATGCCTCGAATCCCGTAGAGCAGCCTTTAGATCCGGATTTCTGCAAGAAGTTGGGTAATCTCTTCGGAGGTGACTGTCCCAGGGCCGAATATGATCTTCGCCATCCTCCCTTATCCTATGAAGAGAGTTTGTTGATTCTACAGGCGGTGATTTTTGCCTTTATTGTCCATGTGCCAATGCCACAAAGTGTTTTGGCGATCTGTTTACTTAGTCTCTGCTGCTTTTGTTAGGGCGACTACCATGCCTCTGGTCTCTTGGCTCATAACTTTGATCAAGCTGGCGAGGTCGAGTATCATGAACGAGAGTTTTATCGGATGCAAGAGGAACTGTCTCGGGAGAAAGTTCGCAGTGCTATTGCGAAAAAACAATCGATATGTAAGTCCCTTTATTCTTTTGTTGTCTTAGGTACATCTGTTTTTTGCAGCGTTGCTAAGAACAGATTTTCTTGCTTGCTTTTGAAAAGGCGAGCTGGAAGAGCTCGAGAAAAAACTTCAAGAGGCCAAATTGGCCATTAATCGACTTCGAGAGGGTCAACAATTGTCCCAGATTGCCTCAAGTGGCGAGGGCTATCGAAGTGATAGAAATAGGTTACTGGAAGAAAGGGACAGAGCTCTAGAAGATGTGAATCATTATAGAGCGAGAAGACAAGAGGCCGAAAGGCTTTTTGTAGAAGAGAGGAAAAGAGGGGATGAGGCCGAGCGCCTTCTCGAGGAGATTAGAAATAAAAACACGTTGCTGTCCCGAGAGAATCATTTTTTCCAACTAGATGTGACTCGACTGACACAAGAGAGAGACGCAGATCGCTCGGAGAGGTCGGTCAGTGCCTCTGGTAGGGTTCTGATTGATAGGTTAGAGGGGAACATCAGAAGTTTGAAGGTTCAGGTGTCTACACTGAAGAATGCCAATAATGACTTAGTTACCAAGAATGATCTTCTGGAAAGAAGTTGTAATGATATATGCCGGGAGCTTGCTTTGGCGAATGCGTCGAAGGAACATTCTGCTCGTCTTATTGATGAGTATCGGATAGAATTAGCTAGAAGCGGAGTCATTTCTTCCGACGATATTAGGAAGAATGCCTCGGTGCCTCGTTTCACTAATCAGCACGAGGTTTCTGAGTATATGGTGTTCAAAGAGAGTAGGGAGATAAACCTACTTTTCCTGTTTTCCTTCTCCTTTCGCACTCCTGAGCAAGTTTTGCCGTCCTATCATTCTCATGTTTTTTTTTTTTGTGTTTTAGGCATCGAAGCCAATTTGAAGAAGCAGACTGCTGATGCCGAGGCGGCAAGGGACGATGCCTCAAATCAGCTGGTGACTGAATCTGAACGAAAGCTGGAGGCTGAAAGCAAGGTTAAGCAACTGACCAAAGAGCTATCTGAAGAACGCCAGCGTCGCTCTGCTGATTCGGTCAGACTTTCTCGAGATCTTGAGCTTGAACGCAGGCGTCGCTCTGAAGAAGCGGCAAATTATGCTGAACTGCTATCCAAGGAACGGGAATTACGTCTTGAATGCCAGGCAAACGTGAGGGGCATGGTGACCGGTTTTGCCCTTGTGCACCATCAGTTAAGACATGGTTAAGCCGTAGAGGAACTTCTTTCCCGATCTGCTTTAACTACTGCTTTTGCTACTAGCATGGCCTGCCGGAAGCATGGTCGTTCTCTTTTCAGAACCATTGGTATTGAACCTCCTACTTATGGCGCTATTGGTGCACGCGACTCGGATGCTGTATCCCCTATGGATAAGTATTTACTCCCTCAGGAGGTATACGTAGCCTTAGCTAGGGATGAACTTCGGAAGAGGGGTTTACTGGAAAAGTTTTTGAATGGTCCTGGTGATGATGACGATGATGATGATGACGCCGATGATAATTCTAAAGGTGGTGATTCGGGGAACCCCGGCGGTGCTGCCGAAGGCACTCATGATGGTTTAGGCGAATCCGATCGTGGTCCCGAGGAGGGTCCTAGAGGTGGTGCCGATTATTCAAAGGATAGATCTAAGCATAATACTGGGGAAAAGACTGTTGGTACAGTGGATAGTACTTCCCGAAGTCATGATGATTCCATTAAGTGGTGTGCTGGCCAGACCTCAGGTACTGCCTTTGATAAGGGGAATCATTACTTGTTTCAAGAACCAGCTTTAGCATATAGCGAAGGGGAGAGCGAGGAAGAAACTGATGAAGAGATTGATTCGCATGATTGCCACGTCCCAGGTGCTATTTTTGATAAAGGGAGTCATTATTTATTTCAAAAGCCTTCTCTGGAATATAGTGACGAAGAAAGTGAAGAGGAAATCGCCAATGCTGTGGAAATTACTCCTTCGGTGTCTAATCATTCTCAGCTTCGGACCCAAGATGATAGAGTCCGAACTGATAAGGGTCTCGTGAGGGAAATGGAAGTTCTTGGTGACGTCTCTTTTTGTGTCTAACGAAGGCTTTTAGCTTAGTAATGTAACCTTTCCTTTTTCGGCTGCATCGAGATATTTGTTTGTAAACGCACTTTTTGTTGCCGCACTCCATGCCCTGCATTTATATATATAAAGAATTTATTGTGCTTATTTTCTATTGTTATGCCCCTCCTCAAAGCTGTTTTTTGTTTGGAGGAGGTCCCTTGGCTGTGTAATTCACTTGTAAATGCAAGCTAATCAACTGCCTCGGGGTTCCATCTTCCTCTATAGGTAGATGTTAATCCCATTTATCGTCCCCTCGGCGCCCGAGAACGCGTGGCCCTTGTGGCCGTTCGGTAGTGGGTACGAGTGTATCTTCGTACCCACCGCTAATGGGGTGTCTTGTGGGTAGAGGACCGTTCCGTATAACTCGTAGGGCCCTTACGATTTATATGGTCATCAGCTCTGTGCCTGCTATTCGAGGTCTTTATGTTTTTTGGCGATTTTTGCCTTTGGCGTTACAGCCTTTTTATTGTTTGGCGTTTTTTGCCTTTGGCGTTACAGCCTGTTTATTGTTTGGCATTTTTTTGCCTTTGGCGTTACAGCCTGTTTATTGTTTGGCATTTTTTGCCTTTGGCGTTACAGCCTTTGCGATTGTGCCTAGCCAGGAGGGATTTTTTACCCGCTCCGACATGATCTGGAGCTTGATTCCGAAGGTAGTTGCATCAATGAGTGCGATTTTTATTTATTAAATCTTTCTTCGAGTACTGCTTAGAAAAGAAGTTGCTTTCTCAGACTAAGTGTTTCATGTGCTTCCCCTCCACTGGGGTTTTTAACCTATGGCCTTCGAGGTTGATCAAGCTATAAGTGTCGTTCCCAAGCTGCTTCTCTATGACGAATGGTCCTGCCCAGAAGGGTTCTTGCTGGATGTTTTTGCCTTCGCTAGACTCTCCTAGTTGCTCATTCGTAGTCTGGAGGCTGCCTGCTGCTACGAGGAACTGTTCTCGGTTCTCGGGACATTGGTCTTCTTCGTTGTTGTCTTGTTTTACACTTGCCATTCCTGCTTCTGTCTCAGCTAAGAATTTTTCTATGTTTTCGTCCGTTATCTTTGGGTGCTTAGCTTGCCCCGAGCATTCCTTGCTACCTTCCTTTGCCTGAATGTCTATTTCATGGCAGGCGCGAGCCTCGGTAGGGTCACCAGGAATCTCTGCAATCCCTCGTGGAGTTGGGAACCTGATTCTTTGGTGCAGGGTGGATGCTACGCCCATGATGCTGTGCAACCATGGTCTTCCCACGATAGCATTATAGGGTGAGTTTATGTCCACCACACAATGTCGACTGCTTTTGGCTACCAACATGAATTGTGATCATTAGCTCTCCCCGAGGTGTGGATGGTTTTCCATTGAAACCAAATATGTTGTATGTTGAGGGTACCAAAACGGCTTTCTTTCCCTTCATCTTGTCATATGTTTGCCCGAAAAGTAATCTACAGAACTCCCAGGGTCTACCAATATTTTAGGCATAGCTATCTTTCCCATTTGAAGGGTGATGACCAAAGGATCATTATGCGTTCTCCCCTCGTTGGGGATGTCTGCTGCCGAAAAGAACACGGGCTGTTTCTGCCATTCTTCTAGACGATTTTTTGTGATCACACTGAGTATTTCTTCTCCCCCAAAATCCCTTTTGTGGATGCGACCTGTTTGGATCCCTTCTAGACCCTTTGTGTGAACAATGGAATTGCAAGCTCCGAATCTTGGAATATCCCTGTCGATTGTAATCACATAAGCTTCGTGCTTTGGCTCCTCCTTAGGCTGTGGTTGATTTGGGGGTGGTTTAGGTAGCTTCAGAAGATGTTTAAATTGCTCCCTGGCTATGAAGAAATAAATTTGGTCCTGCGCTGTAACACAGTCCTCGGTTGTGTGTCCGTAAAACTTATGAAAATGACAATAATCTCTTGAATTTTTCGTGTGTTTCGGTTGGTTTCCCCTACTTCGGGGATATCTTATCTCGTTGGCAAATTCGGACTGCTCGATAATCCGAAGAGCATCTTCGATGGGTACACATAGCTTTGGAAGTTTTCTATCGTGAAAGGCAGGAAATCCTGGTTTAGCCGTCCCGAATTTTCTGTTTCCTTGCCCTTGCTGGCTGCTGCTTCCTTCCAACTCTCCTCGAGGGTTGTTTCCTCTGCTGTCATTGTACTTTCTGTTATCATGGTACTTGCCGTCTCCGAATTTGCCTTTGTTCCCATAGCGACCGTTGTCCTCTTGTCTTCCTCGCTTCGACGGGTCTCCGAATTGTGTATTCATTGCTTGTCCTCGTTCTTCCAGCGATAAGTTGTTTATTGAGTGGACCTGCTTTAAGATTGTTTCCTTCCCCAAGGCTGCTTGCTCCTTGATTTCCTCTAAGGTAATTCGCTCCTTTTGGTATTTTCGGAGATCTTGTAGCGTCTCGAGGTTCTTTGAGAAAAGTCTATCATATAGAGGGTGGTCTTTGTCCAATGCGTTGAGAAATGCTCGCACTTTGTCCTTTTCGGTAGCTCCATTTCCCACTTCTACGCACTGCTCGGTCCATCTGCTCGTCAGACTTTTAGTTGACTCTCCTGGTCTTACACGAATGCTGAATAGTTTCTTCACTCCTGGCTTGGAGGAGTTGTTATATAGGAAGTGTAGTATAAAAACTTTGGAAAGCTCCTCGAATGATGAGATCGAGTTGGCTGCGAGGTTGTCGTACCAAGCAAGGGCTTCTCCTTTCAAGCTGGAGGGGAAATACTTACAGAGTACTTCGTCTCTATTAGCATAAGCCAAAAAGACTCGGAGATACATTTTAATATGCACGGTTGGGTCTCCCGAACTATCGAAAATTGATGTGAAAGTGGGCATTGTGCATTTTATTGGAATCGCTAATGAGAGAATTTCTGGGCTCAGGGGAGAGCGATTGACATCATTCATGGCTTGCGTGAGTTTGATCATATCGCTTGATTGGATTCGGTTGTCAAAAAGTTCTGCTCGGAGTGCCTTGATTTGATCCAACATTACTTGTTGTAGGGCCTTTGCCTTGGCATCCTTCTTTGTTTGGTTATCTTCGCTAAATATCTGCATGCTTGCCTTCGTGTATGCTGGAGGCTCGGTCCTTTTGCTTGATACCGTGATTCCTTGACCTTTACTGGCGCGCTTGGTCTTGATATGCGTTTTGGATGCGGAGGGTTCCTTCGGCTGAGATACGTTGTTTGGACGAGAGTGTCCTTCGCTGCCTCCTCTGTAGTTGGATGCCGATTTTTCTGCCACTTTTTTGTTTGCCTCTGCCAACTGCTTTTTTAGCTTTTTTATTTTTCTGTTTTTCAAAATTAACTTTCTGAATCGTATAGCTCTCGTCGTATTTTCTTCGGTAGGCTGGTGTTCGGGTATGTCATTGTCAGGATCGGACGCTTCGTCCTCCTCTTCGTCGTTTTCCCCATTTTCTTCTTGTATCTGCGGTTGGGGTGGCTCTTCACCCTCTGGGAATCCTTCTCCCTCGGGGCCTAAATCCTCTACATACACTTCGTCCTCGTTTACTGGTTCTCTGTGTTGGACTGTGCTAGCCGCCACCTCGGGGGATAACCCTTTACTTGTCGAAAATCTAGTGTAATGTTGTCTTGACGACCCGGTTCCTTGCTTCGAGGATCCTACTCGCTGCTTCGGAGCCTGGTCCGATTTCGAAGCCATTCTGGTTGTGTCCTGTCAGAAAACAAAAAACCCGTGAAGTCCAAGGCGGCTAGCGCAGTGTACTATGTCGGCCATGTAAGTCTATACACTGCAACGGTTTTATCTGGCGAATTTTAAAGCAGGCCGTATTTGCCCTTTTTAGATATATTCTTAGCTGCATGTTTTGTCTTTTAGCCAAAATCATCTTTCTCAATGGTTTCTTTTATTGAAATTTATTTCCAAATATAGTAGAAATTTTGAAAACCCTAAAATTAATTTACACACAGATATTTTTCATAACCGTTTTTCTTAGGGTTAGACTCCATTGTTAAGCGTTCAAAGCGAGAACCAACTACCCCTTTTAAAATCGGCTTCATCACATCAAGGTCTTGAAATTCTTAATGGATGATCTTACCATCTGATGTTGTGCTCAGAAAACTCATAAACATACTAAAGCCTTTAAGGTTCTTTAGACGCTTATGGTACAGGAGCTTCTTTTTGAAAAACAAGCTTTTAAAGATCTTTGACAAAAGACAAGAAAATATGTAAAGAATTTGAAAACCCTAAAAATCACAGGCAAACCCTAAGTTGTTTTAATCGTCCCTGTTTCTAGCGCCAAACTGTACGAGTAGAAAATCTGCATAGTTACATAAGGTACCATATCCATCAGATCTACTCATACATACAGTTACTTTAAACAAGATTCAATGGTGCGAGGACCATAAGAACAATACCGAAGGTATACTGATAGGTGTCTAAAAACACCTCTCTAATATATTTATTGATTACACTTTCTTTGCTATTTTTCATATAAAAGGTGCATTTTACCCTTTTTGTTTGTGTTTTGTAGTGATTTGGAATGAAAGGAGATAAAGGTGTCAAAGTATTGCTAAGGGGCGGCCAAAGTGCTAAAGGGTTACCTGGACACGTGGCGGACGCTGAATGGCTGAGCTGATGACATGTGGCGACCGCTGGTTGGTGGACAAGGAGCAGCTGACGTCAGATGGCTGACGCAATAGTCGTGACGGCTGGGAGACAGGCAATGATGAGAGGCGGTGGTGTCGGTGGAGAGAGAGCACGTGAAGGAGAGAGAGGAAAGAAGGAAGACGTATCTCGAGGAGAAGAAGACACACGTGGCGCAACGGGATTGGTCAGATGACGCACCTTTGGCGAATGATGGGATGACACGTGGCAAGGCGGGTCCCATGGTCGGTGGCATCACTTTTTGCTACTTTTTGGTACACCACGGATCATCTAACTCAATATACTACTACCCTATGATGCTGCCACGTGTACATAATTCGATGTGAACCGTTGATCGTGCTGATTTACTCTATTATCTTGCGACGCTATACACCACAGCACAATTTCTTTTTCTTATCCTACTTTACACGAATTCTTTAGGGTTTTATCTTTGATTAGGGTTTTCTCCCCTATATATACTTTGCTACGGCCAACCTTTTTGGTATCTTTTGTTTAGCCAACTTTGGAGAAAAACAATTATATTATATTCTTCTTCTTTATTCCTGGTTTTTATTATTAAATATTATATCAATGAAGATGAAGTATTCCATATTCACAATGAGTAGCTAATTTCTCCATGACTGAGGCAAAGGAGGAAACCAATATCATGTTCTTGAGGTAACAATTTTAATTAATCTTATTTGACTGTTTGCACTGTTTTAATTGAATTAATTATTTTCTTAATTAATTGTTAATTTATTTGATGAATCATGCTTAGTTAAATATTTTGATGTTTCATGCTTTTAAATACAATTAATATTTGAGATTAATACTTTGGCAAAAATAAGAGTCATATATATGTGTGCTATAAATAATTAGGATTATTATATTTGTGAACAATTGAACATGATTTGGTGAAATCCGGAGTCTCAGTTAATTTTAATATTGGTATACAGAAAATCGTTGTTTAATCTTGTTTTAATTTATTTATCTTTCTATTTACTCTTTTTAAATCAAAAATCCACTTTTCAAAACAACCCAATTTTTATAAACTAATTTAGAATCAATTTTAGGTTTAGGAAAAATTCTTCACAACTCCCCGAGAACGAACATTATAAATACCACATCATATACATAATAGCAGTAATCAAAGGCTAAATGCATAAAGACTTGTATTAATTTCTGTGTTGTAACTACATGGATTGCAACCCTAAGGAACCAGAGGAGATACAGACCTAATCCCACTCTTGCCGCTTAGGTTCTACCCAAAAGAATCCAACCCCTACAATGTTTTCCAAGCTCGCCTTATATAGGCCGAGCTTGGGTGGTTTACATCTAATAAGACAAAGGACTCAATCGTGGAGGTGTCAGTCCTTGTCGAGTAAGGCGTTTTATTCGGTGGTGCTCCGAAGTTGACTCTGGGGCTTCGGTCCTTCGATGCGGTCCGAATCCTTTTCTTCCGAGCCCTCACTTCGTTCGCGTTTGGTCTTCTTTCCTCTTTGGTTTAGTCTGAGGCTTCGCTGCCGATCCTCTGGAGTGGTTATGCTTCTTAGATGTGAGACACGTGTCCCGAGGGGTTTTACCCTCCACAGTATTTGTGCACTTGCGCTATGGCGTACTTGTGCACTTGCGTTATGGCGTACTTTAAGTCACGGCGTGTCATTCTGTGTTTAGAGTGTGGCCTGCCTAAGTGTGTTTAGGTTGTTGCATGCTTCTTTGAGAGCTCTGGGCAGGCCTGGAGCCGCGATGTTTCTGAGATTTTCATTGAGACTCAGGTGTTGAGTCATATTTTAAGAGGAATCCGTGAGGATGCGTCTCTGTTAACTCTCCACCATGTACCATTGAGCAATTTAGTTCTGATATCGAGGAATTCGAAGCGATGTCGACATGAACTAAATTGATGGGTTTACGTGTTGGTGGGGTTACTTTAGCGCTGCACTACGATATATTCTCTCCACCGGGAGTTATAAGAGAGAACTCGTATAGAGTATTTTTCATCTTGCAGAACAGGCTGTATTTTGAGCCATAGAGATGTGCCTGAGTAGGCGATTGCATTTAGGTAAGGCGTAGTTAGAGAGTAGTTTTACAATTTTGTCCCTCTCCCATTTTTCACCATCTACATTAAGTCCCCTGGTTAGTGTGGAACAATAATGTTTCATACTAAGCACTGGACGGTGAAAACAATTCTAATAGCCTTAGATTTTTTTTTTTTTAGCAAAGATTTACAAAAGATCAGGTCTTAGTGTTAATGACCTTGAAAATCGATGGCAAGCCTGTATATAGAGAAAGTTTTTTTTTATTTATTATATATACACGTGTGTGGGTAAGGGAGCGAAAGGGGGTGGCCATGGCGTTATGGCCATGGCGCCATGGGATGCAGCGCGGACGGCTGTGTCCGTGGCGCCATGGCTGCCCCGTCTCAATCCGTGCGCTTTTTTTTTTTTGAAAAAAAAAAGAAAGAAAGAAAACACGCCAGTCCTAGGGCTGGCGGAATTTAAGAAAGGCCTTGGGCCTCGTGTCCCTCTTTCCTTGTTTAGGAGTTTTATTGGTACTAGGACTCTTAATAGTTATGTATATATATACATACTTAGGTTAAATTTTTAACAAAGAAGAGAGAATGAAAAAGGTTTTTCCAGAGCAGTATATTTTTCTCTTTCTTTTTGATTTACTATCTTTAACTGTGTTTGTTAATCCTTGTTTATCATGTCGTCCAGTGGAGCAACAACGAGGAGTAACAAGGTAACCTAGGGTTTTGCCCCCCCCCTTTTTTATCGTTTTTTTTATTTATTTTTATGCGGTCGTTTATATATATATATATATACGCGGATATATATGCGTCCGTGGGGAGGGACGAGTTAATGGTGCCACAGGTTGTGGCGCCATGGTCTTGGATTACCACGGCCTTGGCCAAAGGGCCAAGGCTAACTTGGTGGCGCCATGGGTATGGCGCCACTCATACTCATGCGTAAAAATTATTATTATTATTATTATGAAGACACGCATTTTATTATTATTATTATTATTATTTAGTAGCATATTGTTGGGTTGCATGTATACTTTAGTAAGTGTGTATGCATAACTACTCATGTTATCAGGAGAGTAATCACTATTATGTATGTACGAGCACGTAGTGACTTACTTGGAATTGTTCGCGTGTTACAGAGAAAGCGAGGTGATGACGCTACTCCTGTGCTTTCTATTGTTGGGACGCTTAGTGCTGAGGATAAGTTCTTTTAGGCGTATAAAGAGATTGGTAGGAGAGTCACCCCGCTCGTGAGCCGAGTCGATCCAGGGGCTCGTTTTGCTCTGAAGTATAACAATAAGACCAGGTCTCCGTCGTTGGTTGTTGTGCCTGGTGAGATCATCAGGTTCTCTTTGCAACGAGGTGAATATGCGGCTTCTTCCATTGACTTTGGTGCTCCTAGAGCTCCCCTGGCTCAGTGGATCTCTTGGTTGGATTCCATGTTGAATGACGAGAAAGTGTATAATATTTTAGAAGAAGCTGGGATCGCGCACGCGGTGAGGGCGTCTGGCAAGATGAAGGTGCATGTAGACGTTGACGGTGTTGTCGCCTTTGCTTCTCGTTGGTGTGAGTCCACAAATACTGCTGCCATGGGATTTGGGGAGCTCACCATTTCTTTGGAGGCAGTATCAACTTTGTATCACCTTCCGATACCCGGGAAGCTTCCAAGGAACCATCCGGGGCTCCCTTGCGATGTCGTGGTTGATGAAATAAATATAAAGATTAGAGATCTTTATTTACCTGATGCTTCTGCAGATGAGTATTATACCAGGTGGATCTATTACTGGTATTCGTCTGGAGGTAGGAGTGACGCTCTCAGCAACACCAAGATTATAGCATCATTTCTCACACTCTGGTTTCCGCGGGATATATTTGAGGATGATCCTGTCGGGACGCTGAAGCATGTTGTCGTCCCATACGCTGTTTGGCTAGCTCGGGGTATGTCTTTGCCGATTGGTAGCTTGTTCCTTGGGTCCCAGTACGCGCATATGAGTGCTTTATCCAGGAACATGTCTAGTTCTTCTACGGTCGTTTTTCGTCGTTTGTCAACCTTCCCTTCCTCCAGGCCTTCTTGTGGGAACACTATGTGGAGTATGCTTCGAGGGGTGGTCTCCCTTCAGATTCGTTGGAGCACGCCAGAATTATGCGGTGGAGTGATAAGCAACCCAAGGATTCGGTAAAGCTAATAGATCTTTTGGATAAGGAAGAGAGTGTTTGTTTTCGTCCATGGTGCGGCATTCCTGATGATAGAGTTTTTCAACTCCAGACTGCTGCAGAGACTGAGGAAGTCGTCTTGCGTTCTGGATCTCGCGGTGTTACTAGCATTGAGGATGAGGGGTAACAGGTGTTCATATGTAGTAGCGTCTCAGGTTTCATCCTTGGCTTTTATCAGGGCGAGTTGGTGAGGCAGGCGTACAACATCGACAGAGCAGCACGGTTCATGGGATTCGATCAAGATGGGCCTTTGGACCGTTCCCTCCCTCCTTCTAAGGACGACTTACGCAAATACTTAGACCCTACTCAGGATCCTGGGAGGAAGGTCATCTTCTTGGTTGCTGGTAGACTGATGAGGGTCACTCCCGAATTCAGCAAATTCTGGGATTACACTTTGCTGGCTCTGGGTAACTTCGTGAAGAAGGTGAACACATATGACAGGCCCACCTTCACTGTGACACCCCAGGTAAACCCCTGAAGAAACTGGCTCCTCAATGCAGCAGACCTATCATGTAGTCCCTGAAGAAATTTCATTGCTCGATCCTGACTGTGATGGTCCATATAACTCTTTCCTGCTCCACAGATGGAGGGTTCGTGCGGACGAAAAGAATCCAGCTGATCCCACAGTGATTTGAGGCGCGTAAAAGACACAGCTACACTCATATTGTCTTGTTTCAAAGAGGGGATCGATTGTTTTTAATGCATACAGCTTTGGTGCATTCGATTGCGCGAAACGGTTCTTGAGGTCAAGCCACATCTCATGAGCAGAGTTAAAATACATGATGCTGGTTTGGATCTGTGGTTCCACAGAATTGGAAATCCAACTTGCAACCAGGTCATCACAACGTTGCCAGAGATAGATTTTTGATTGATCTTTTGGCTTAACTATAGTACTATCGATATAACCCAGCTTCGCCTTTGCACTGTGTGCTTTCTTCATTCCCCTGACCCAAGTGCAGTAGTTATCACTTGTTAGGACTGGAGAGAAGAGAACAGTGGTTGGATTATCAGATGGGTGTGCATAATAGGGGTTGTTGGGTGAGATAGCTGCATCTCTGGAGGAATCAGATGATTGATGTGTTGTTGGTGGAGTTTTCTGTGGTGGAGTAGTCTCACCTGATGGGGTTTTCTGTGGTGGAGTAGTCTCACCTGTTGATGAACCCATGGATTGATGTGAAAGCATGTATATAGATGGAAATCTAACCTAACTCGAGGATACCATAAAGAACTTGATACACAGAGTTCTTATGTTCTCTCACAATTGTGTAGAGATGAGTATATTGCTTAGATATTTATATCAGTTACAATTGTTATTAGGGTTTACAAGGATAAAGATACGCAACAGAGAAATCTAAAGAATAGGAAGACTAAGAGTAATTGTACAACAGACTCGAGATATACTTCAGGAAGACTGAAACAACCTAAACTTATCTACTGACTCGACACTTGAATGATCCTATGTACATGAGACGGTGGTACACTGTTAATACTTCTCCCCTCCGACCCATGGGTCCGTTTCACTTTTCCTATTTTATTTTATCCTTGGGTTTGTAGTCACGTACGGTTATTTTTCTGTCAATTCCCTTCTTGATATTACCGTTTCGGTAATAAAATTACTCATTTTCTTGCTAGTGTACTTTCTGCATTGTGCCCCATCGTTCATTTGTATCATTGTATGTATTTGTAATTTTTTCTTCGTGAATTTATTCCGTATCACCAAGGTTAACGTGGTTTTCCTCCTCCTTTACTTTTTGGCTTACTTTGTCAAAGTTCTTGTAGTTATGAGATAGATTGTTGAGGTTGATGCTAGACTTCTCCGACGAGTTGCAGTTTGTTTAATGATTGTAGGAGTGGTAGGATCTAGGTCTTGCTTCGATACTGGTGGTTAATGACGGAGGGTGTTGGGTGGTTGGATCGTTTGAAACAAGAAAATTAGTATAAAAGTGCTCTGATGTCTTAGCGGATCCCTCCGTCGTGGGGTTTCATATATATATATATATAAAGTGATGCTAAAATGGTACGACTTGGAAATAATTTTTATATTCTGATGGGAATGGATTTACAACCGCCTCAAGGCTTTCGAAATTACGCTCAGGAAATATTGGTTTTCATGTACCCTTATTGTCCCTACTTATGTGTTTTCGAAGTGCATTTTTAATGAAAATACTTTGGAAGTTTTTTTCTTTCAATAGTGCACTTTTTCATGCGACTTACTGTTAGAGCACTATGCTCGGTTAAACCCACCGACGTTGGTATGTCAAGTTAGTTGACCAAAACACAATACTCAATTTAAGTCTACTAAAGTCATTTTCGATTAGGATGTTGAGACTCGGATCAAGGAAAATTGAAGATTGGAGATGGAGTGGAAGCGAAGGAATCTACAAGAACTTCTCTAAAGGCTAGTACAACTTGGATTCGATGAATGTCTATTACCTTATCTATCGTTCGAAACATAGTCGAGATTTAGTATGACTATTGTGAAAACCAAAGAAGAAAATCCTTCCCAAGATTAGATTCATCTTGATGATAATCTTGAGTGTGACGATCAAGTTCTACTTGATTAAACTAAGGATATTCGGGAATTGTTATTCCAACATTGAGTTAGTACAATCTAAGTTTACTTAGTTTGGAAATTAAAGAGAAATCTTCTAACTCATGAGCATAGGTTTGACAACCGGCGTGGCAATATACTTAAGGTTCACCAACCTTTGCATTTAGGTTCGCCAACCTACTAAGGTTTTCAAGCTATAGGTTCACAAACCTTTGCAAATAGGTTTGCCAACCTTTGGAGTTTAGGTTTGCCAACCTTTGGTTTAGGTTCGCCAACCTA
>JAJJMA010299441.1:0-12377 GCA_023529015.1 Papaver nudicaule
AAGATCCGCTCTAGACCTGGCGTTTAGATTTCGAATTATTAATCAATATGTGAAGAAATTTATGACGATTATGATTGACCTCATCATTGATGGTGGGGAATGGACGGACAGTGTACGAGTAAGTAATAGGTTTTTGGTTGTATGGTACACATTTTTCATTACATCTTAAATGCATACTTAATAAAATTTTGAACTCGGTGACTGCAGAAAGCTCATGCGAAAACCAGGTATCTTGAAGAGCATGGATGTGAGTTTCTCCACGAGGATTGCTATGATATGTTGCGCGAGAAACTTAATGGATACGATCCAGATGCTGATTTTAATTTTAATTTTAATTTGTAATCTTAATTTATGTATGATGGGTAGAGTTGATACTTATGCACCCTGCATTTTGAATTCTGATGTAATGCAATTTAGATTTTCATTATTTAAGAAGTGTTAACCCCAGTACATTCAACTTATTTAAAATCTAAACGGCACTCCTTTAAACCAATAGGCCTCCCCATTGGACGAGTAAGGTCTCGTGTGAGGGCTTGACAGTGATATACCCACAAAACCAGTACCAACACATTTTTAAGCCTCATCTTCGGATGAGTTCCTCCAGTAATTTTCTTTATCTTCGGATGTGGTACCTAATAATCTGTCATCTTCTACGTCATCATCAGAAAAGCCGTTGGTGGAATCTGGCTGGTGCACTTCAGGGTTCATCCAAGAAAACTTCTCTTGAAAATTAGATAGCAGTTGTAGTATTGAAACAACTTCCTATGTTTTTTTTGCATAAGTGTCGCCCGCCATGGTCTCCTGAAATAAAATTTTGACCGGTTAAGTATTTTGCTGAACAAACTCAAAGCATTTTAAAACATAAATGTATCCAAACGTAATCACTTACCACGTTGGCCCTTGTTAGATGCCCTACACCGCACTGGTACAGAACTCTCTGGAAGGAGACATACTCATTTACTGCTTTTTTAATAACCCTAACACGCCTCTTAATTGAATCTAAGGTTCTGTGATTAGCATTCCCATTGTAGGCCTTCAGCTTATCCATGATACGAGACCACGTGACTCTTGCAGTTACACGGAGCAATCTGACATCTCTTTGCAAGTAAACAAATGCCCAACTCCTGATGATCGCTTCGTTTTCAGCATTTGTGTATCTTACCATGATGAAGAGAAGTTTTTTGGTAGACTCTGCAAGTGATTCCTAGAACATGCGTGATATGAATTGAGAAAGTGAGAAGATAGTGGGGTGGTTTTCTTTCGATCAGAGATCACCTTCTTATACCCTTCAAAAATTTAACTATTCAATTGATGGACGTATGGGAAACTGACGTAGGACGTATTACCTAACTTCCTGTTTTCTTCCCTTGTTCTCCAAGTCTACTTGTTTCCCTTATTTACAACTCTTCTTTATTTAGAGTTTTACTTGTTTTAGGATTCCTTTCCTAGTCTTAGCTTTATGTTTGCTATATAAATAGCCGAGTCTTGTTCTTGTAAAGACACATTATTTTTGATTTTCAAAACTGAGATCATCGACTCTCTTATTATCTCTCTGAATTACTTTTGTTCTTCTTCTGTTTTCGCATCTATTTCTTCCCTTCGCATCTCCAGCAATCTTGTATTGCTTTCATTCCCATTAGTGCTACATTAGAAACACTGTTCGATGATACGATTAAACACAACTACTTGAAGTGATCACACAATGTGTGAAAAACAAGACCACTTTTACATGTCGGAATTGAAGTGACAATACCCTAACACGGGGACAAGGGAATCAAATGACAAAATTGATTTGATAAAACCCTGCCATAGGAGACATACGTATTTTCTTTTTATCGTTTCGAATAGTGTTGGATTTTCTTTTTATCGTTTCGAATAGTGTTGGATTTTCTTTTTATCGTTTGAGATTACGTTGGATTTTCTTTCGGTAGTTTGGGGATTTAAATTTTATCCTTTGCTATAGTATCTCCTTTGTATTTTGTGACTCGTTATGTCTTTAAAAACAATAGGTTTTCAGAGTATTTCCCAATCCATCTTAATCTTTTCAATTTCTCAATTTCCTTGGTAATAATGGTCGTATACACCCCTGAAGAAGACACTGCATTAGTGCGAGCTATTCCTTTGTCATGAATCAAGAAGATGTAACAGAGGTCGCTTTATGTGGGGCAGTTGTTTCTTGGAATATGATCCTTGATAGGCTGGAAAACCTACACTAAAAATACTGCAAGTGCACAGTGTCTAACTAGTAGACAACGGCAAGTACAGGTCGAACCCACAGGGAGCGGTGGAAATTAACGTAACTAATGTTCCTAATTTATAAAGCAATAAAATGGATTTTTTTAAGATTTTTAGAAGATAATAAAAGAATAAAAACAAGTACGAGAAATTAAATACGAAACAATGAGTAATGGAAATAACTAAGGCTAGGGATTTCACCACACCACATGTTTTGAACAATAACAAAATATAAAAAGATTCTAATAATTTCTAGCATGTCATTAAACCTTTGTACCCTAACTCACACTTTCATCGATTAGATTTGCAAAAATTACTTGTAAACATTAAGCATGGATCATCAAATGATTTAACCTAAGCATAACCCATCAAATCGAATAACAAATAATGAAGAAAATCATATTAAACAATTAAAACTCTGTTGAAACAGCGATGGAGTGAGTCGAACAATTGCATAGAAAATAATAGAACTGTATTAATACATCACCGATTTAACATGGGGTAATAGTTTCCTCCCATCGCCTTGGTCGGATTTAGCTAGACATCATGAACAGAAAACCCAAGAACAGAATTCTCCTTCTCTGGCCGCTGGCCTCCTTCCTCGTCTCTCCGTCAAAACCCCCAAAACTCCACGATCAAGACTCCAGATCCCCTCGGCCAAACAAAACAACGTAGGTTTATAGGGTAAAACAGAATATGTGATGCTGATTCGGTGTAGCAGGAGTAATTTAATAGGATGCTTCTGTCTTCTGATTAGGTGTAAGCTTTAGTGGGATCCACTTATGTTGAGATGTCGTCCTCCAGAGATGCCGATACATCCAACTCGATGTTTACTATTACAACAAATTATATCACTTTATCAAAAATTACCAAAATCAGTAGCTTTTCTTTCTTTACTTCTGATCGTGGCCCCAACAAATACACAAAAACTTTTCCTCTGCCTTCACGTGCTCGTCCTTTATTCTTTACTTCCTCAACATGCTCTAGCCAATAAATTAATGCCACGTGTCCTGCTTCCTTTGGTCTGACTTTCTGCGCCGCCAACTGCGCTGACAGCTGCATCAGTCTGCTGACGTCATCTCTTGCTGTCTCCACTCATCAGCTGCCACGTGTCAACTCGGAAAGTCATGCTTCAGCTGGTTACCCTCTAACATTTTGGCTGCCCCGTAGCAATACTTTGACACCTTTTTACTATTTTATTCCAGATTTTCTACAAAACACAAACAAAGCGTAAAATGCACCTTTTATATGAAAAATAGCTAAAGAAAGTGTAATCAATATAAGTTTAGAGAGGTGGTTTTTAGACACCTATCAATCCTGCAACAATTTACTGATATATGTGGAAATCATAATGGTAGAAGCATTCGATCTTTGGCAAAGAGGAAAAGCAAATTATGCAAGCTATTAATAAGTATATAACCTTTCAGAGAAGTATACGAATACATCAAAGTCGAAGCGGTGTTGGGATTAGCAGGTCACGCATACAACTGTTGACAAGGGAAGAAATTGTAAGTTGTATCCAAAACTAGATGTTAAAGCATTTTCATGTTGGATGATTGGTAATATGTTTAAGCCTAACAATTGTTAGTTTCCATTTGTTTTTAAATATAGGAGGAGCGGGCTAGAGCGGATTATTCAAGAAGAGTTGGAGAAGAATTTGTTTTCCACGACTGTTATTTAATTATAATTCACAATTTTCCAAATTTGAACATTTGTCTTAATCACAATTGATGGTAAGGAATAATAGGTTTTGTGGGTATATCTCTAGTAAGCCCTCACACGAGACACAACGGCTCGATTATTCAAAAAATATGACCGTTAGAACCTTCTTTATATCCCTTTGTAAGCCCTCAACGGGTCGCATGTTGGTTCAAAGGAGTGGGAGTTAAATTATGAATAAGATTGGTGTTGTATGGAAACATGTTAAACATTAAAAACATTAATGAAAATCTAATTTGCATTACATCGGAATATTAATCTTACATTAAACATAATTACTCAAGTTTTATAAATAGTACACAAGAAAGTATTGAGGAGATGGTAATGCTGTTCATACTCAAATTTCTTCCCTTTACGTTCTTTCCATAGCTTCAAAGTCCTAGCTAGAATTTCAGCATCCTCAATTTTAACTTCCCGAAGTTGACGTAGGACCGATCTCCCCAAGTGCATAAAATCGTCGACGTTTTTTGTGTATTATAGTCCATCGACCCGACAACCCATTTACATCTCGCACAAATTCAGTACATTCTTCGTCAAAGTCTTCTTTAACATAACTCCACAGCAGTGACCAATTGACCCCATAACGACTCCGTTTTAGTTCAGCCGGTTTTGGATAGTACAACATGAGATATCTACAAAAACAATGATCTTCACGCCACGTAAATGGAGCCAAACTAGGTTTCTTTCTTGTTGATGGAGGAGGAGATAATGGTTTTTGAGATGGAGTACACCCATAATAGTATTCATGAATTATCTTATCAGTGAAGTTTCGATAACGTCTCCGAGGAAGAGATGCTGGAGGAGTACCGACTAAAACGAAGTTTGGTTGGGGAGATGCAGAAGGAGTACCAATTAACACAAAGTTCGGCGTGGTGGGAGGAGTAGAATTGTCGTTGTAATTAGGAGGTGTTGAACTAATTTTCTCGAATGGACGCTGACTCATAAAATGTATTTCACTAACTGGGCGTTTACCCTTTCGATCAACGGGAGGCTGGGAAGAAGCTGGGTTAGACATTTTTTGTTGGTAAAATGAAGACACATTCAACTAAATTGAGATTAATTGGGATGACAATGTAGTTGTGAGGATTGGTTGGTTTTATAGTTGAAAAACCCAACGGATCTATTTTTAAACGTTATGAATGTGGTTTTAGACGGCCGTGAATGTGTTTCTACCGTTAAAAATGGAGGGCTTGGATGAGGTATGTGGGTGTAACTTGAAAATCAAATTTTGGTTTATAGGGTGATTGGGGTCAAGGTCAAACATTGACTGGGGGGCGTACACTAAGTGGCCGACCTCCAGATTTGGACGGCCTTTCGATGGCCGCCTCCCAACCGTAGTAGTTGCTTTTTGAGAGCTTTTTTTTGGACCTAATATTTGAGGATAAAACACAAAAAAGGTGCACCATGGTGCTTGCTCTTAGGGTATAGAGAGAGGAAAGTAGATTAGGAGACGATCTCTGAAACTGAAATAAGAATTGATTTGGAATTTTTATGTTAGACTCAAAGTCGCATCCTTTTCTAATCTGTGTTTGGTTTTAGCATTTGTTTTTCTCTGTTTGCAGGTAACAATGGCTACTGGTAATTCATCCTCCAAAAGAAAATCCTCTTCTTCTCATAAGAAGAAATCCAGCAAGAGTTCATTTGAGGTATGAATTACATTTCAATTTTATGTTAGGGTTTTACTTTATGTGTATCTTTTCGTTTGCAAACTTACTAACAATTCGAATCGAAAAAAACATTAGCTTTCAGGTTATTAAGCCATGAAATTTAGGGTTTCAGGTTTTCTTACTTGTATACTCATCATCACATATCTGTTTGTGTGTGTATTTGAAATTTGTAACTGTATTGGGTTGTTTAGGTCAAGAAAAGGAGTAGGAAACACAAAAGAAGTAAATCGCAGAAGTTGTATCACCGCGACGCCTCTCTTTCACATTCTGATGATGGTTTAAGATCGAAGGATTCTGTGTCAATTTTCTCTTCTGATTCAGAAGAGGATTACAGAAGGTCTAGGTCTCGCACTCGTAAGGAAGAAAAGGGAGGTAATAGAAAGAGGGTTCGAAGAAATTCACAGAGTGATGAAGATAGCAGGGAATCTTTATCTCCGAAGAAGAAACATAAGTCGAAAAGAAGCGAAGATAGGAAACATTCTCCCCAAAGGAGGAGTAGGAATTATAAAAGTTCGAAAAAGCACAGATCTGCAGAGAGGAAGAAATCCAGTCATAAGAAGCACGCTAGTGGCCGATCACGGAGAGGAAAGAATGTGGATTCTTTGAGAAGTTATTCGAGAAGTTTGTCAAGCCCTCGAGGTAGTAATAGCAGTGGTGGGGAGAGAGAAATCATGAATTCAAGAGGGAGATCTAAAGTGAAGGAGACAAAGAGTAAGAGAAGTTCAGGTAAGATGAGTCATGGGAGGGAGCATTCCAGGTCCAGGTCCAGGAGTTGTTCTTCATTCGATGGACACAGGCAAGAAAATAGATATCACAGTGAGGACAAATATACAAATGGGAATTACCGTGGACGTATTAGATCAGTTGCTATTGCAAACGAAACAAATGAAGATGATGGAAGAAATTATCTTGAGGAGGAGAACACGGCTGAGATTATCCAGGCCTATGATGATTGCCCTTCTTCTCGAAGCAATGACAGTTTTGATGGGGATAAAAAGAAGAATGCTTCAGGGCATTCATATGTTGACTTTAAAAAGAGAAACAAAGATCCTAAATTTTTTGGGACGGCTGTAGAAATTGATATTTCGGAGGGTGATGAGTTAGAGACTAATTTAAGACAAAAGGTCACTGAAGAGTTTGAAGCTTCCACTATTGATATATCAGAGGGAAATGATTTGGAGTCAGTTTTAAGAAAAAAGGCCTTAGAAAAGTTTGAGGCCTCCGTCTTAAAAAAAAGTCCAGAAGCCGATGAGTTGGAGGCAATTCTAAGGCAAAAGGCTTTAGAAAATTTAAAGAAGTTTCGAGGAGGCCTTCAGGCAGACAGGAAAGTTGTGGGTGACCTGATAGATGAGAGTAAGAATGTTGCCAAATATCCATCTAATAAAGATACCTTTTCAACTAATTTACACAGGGAAGCTGTTGAAGTTGCTGAATCCAAAGAAACAGCATCACAGGTTACAAAAAGTGCCACTAAGCATTCAGTGGAAAATAGTGTAGGTGCTCAGACAAACAAGAGTGACAGCGTTGCCAATCGTCCATGTATTGAGAAAGTTGATGTCATCACCAGAAATTATTTGCACAAGGAAGCTGGTAAAGTAGCTGGATCAAAAGAAACAGTATCACGGGTTGCAAAAACTTCAGTGGAGAGTAAGTATGCTACTTCTAAAGATGATTGTCGAATTCCTTATAAAATTCATATCAAGCATGAGTCTAGGGATCAGCCATGTACTTCACATGTAGTGCCTGGTGCTGGAAATTCTTTATTGAGCCAAATGGTTGCTGGTAAAGCCACCCAAAAGAACAATGCAAGTGTTGAACTTACTATTAACAAGTCCAAGCTAAATACTTCTAGAACTAGGATAGTCTCTCCTTCTGATCACCCAATTGATAACCAAACACCCATAACACAAAACTCTCCTACCACAAAAGTGGTTCAGCCGGAATATATTGAGAATAAAAATGTTGATGAGTCCCAACAATCAGGGGAGGTAATAAAGGGAAGCTCACAGTTTGAACAAAAGACGATGTCTGTGATGCGCGGGGGTGAATTGGTAAAGGTAAGTTGTTTTCGGTTTGATAACTTGCAGCAAATCTTTTTCTTAAGAGATTAGAGTAAGTTATAGTTTTATTGCCTAACTTGATTTTGTTGACAAATGTGCAGGTGGGTTACAAAGTTTACATACCCAATAAACCCCCGGCTTTGGCGAGGAGGAAACTTAATCGATGAAAACGGGTTCTTTTGTTCTAGTAGGAAGTGCATTCTCGCAAGTTCTTCAGTACTTCAAATCTCTCAAATCAGAAAGCAACCTTACACTTGCATTGAAATCCATAAAAAATATACAAAATAAACAGGCCAGTGTCACTGAAATGTATAAAACATATAGGTCTGCCATGTAGTTACAGGATCTCAAGTCTGGAAGACTACCTACCAAGTTCTCACAACCATGAGTACTAACTTTTTGATTGTATAGCACTTTCACTGCGACTGGTTTCTTTCTTTTTGTCTTCTTTACAGGTGGGACTAATTGAAGTCGAAGAGAGTTTTCTTTCAAGAAACTTGCTATGATCATGCTGCATGATTTTCTTTCCCTCACTTTTTTTCTGTAGTTTTGTGCAATTTCTAGGCAAGGAAACTGTGAAGTGTGAAGTAAGAAGTTTGTGGTTTTGTGTTGCACTGAGCCAAAGGGCTATCTTTGAATGTTATCCTTTTGTCATTCTCCGAATTCTAGCATGCGGAATGTATTTATTTTTGTTAAATAACCGTTACATGCACATGTTCTTGAGCGAAGGTAAACATACTGATGTGAATAGCCTAACACCGGTTTGGGTGGGTGGACAAATTTGCACTCCATGCTAAATGTCTAAACATGTTTTTATTTTATTACAACTCTAGAACATAAATAGAACTACAACAGTCATCTTTTTTTATTTATACACTTGCTAAATGTCTAAACATGTTTTTATTTTATTACAACTTTAGAACATAAATAGAACTGAAACAGTCATATTTTCTAGATGGGATACTACTCTTGTAAATCCAACGTTATAATCTATTTATATAGTTTCCCTTCTTAGAATCAGTAAAATATCTTAAATGTCTCAAAATTTCGGGCGGCCTTCGGCCGCGTCTCTTTTAAAACTCTAACACCGGTGATCTAAAAACTTGGATTCGCTAGAATATTACAATTTTTAACCAATATGAATTGCTGCTATCTAAGACGCATATTCGATATATTAGTTTAAACAGTAGTTTGCCAACATCATAAGATAAATATTAGACACTGCTGGAACAGAAAAAAAAAAATCATATGAAAGGCCCCAAATTTTTGTTTCGCCTAGAGCACCTCATAACTGTAAGACGTCCCTGTTAAAGACAACTCTCCTCTTGGCATCGAAGGTTTTCCACTGAACCCAAAAACATCGTATGATGAGGGTACTAATGTAGCGTCCTCTCCAAATAGCTTATCATGAGTTTTGCCGAAGAGTATATCGACAGAACTACCAGAGTCTACCAGTATTCTAGGCATTGCTAATTCTTCGATATGCAGATTTATAACCAATGGATCGTTATGACATCTTCCTCCATCTGGGATGTCCATTGCAGAAAAGAAGACTGGTTGCTTCTGCCAGTCTTCGAGATGTTTTTTCGACGCTACACTTATTATCTCTTTCCTTCGAAATCTCTCTTGTGGATTCTGTCTGTGATGTTGCTTCTGAAACTTTGCTCGCTAACTTCTGCATGCACTATCGAATTGCAATCATTGAATCTCGGAATGTTTCGATCAATTGTTATTACATATGCTTCGTGTTTCTTTCTTCCTTCGGCTGTGTCTGATTTGGGGGCGGGTGTTGATACTAATTTTCCCATATCATACTTACGTAAGGTTTTTCAGGTTAGTTATGACTAATACTAAGTAATAGCTAGGATCCTCGCTCTTCCTCGTATCCACTGAATGGAACAACGATCTTACGAGTTCATTAGAAACTTAAGTACAGAAGATTAGGCTGAAAACAAACTGAGAAAGTCGGATCCACAGCAAGGTGTTTCATCTCCTTATAATCAAATCATGTCTATAAATCATATTCATAACATTACAACAAAGTTCTTTCGGATCCTATCTAGCTCGATTCAATACGGTATGGGGTTAGTACTAAGTATGCTGATCTCCTGATTCAAGAAGATTTCTTCGCTACAGTCTCCCCTTGTAATTTCGTCGACCCCAGCTTCTATGTTGAAGAGGGGTATTTATAGCAAGTCTCGGCAGTAGCTTCTCATTGCTATACTTCGTTTCTTCCACTCTTCGATGATCTTTGCTGACAGCTGGTTTCTGTGCGCCGCCCTTATTATCCATTCGCGTATTGACACCTCTCTCATGATATACCTCTTTACTGTGCAGATTCCTTGATGTTCTTGATGTCCTAATTCTTATCCATTAGGTTACTTTTACACCGCTGTCTGATCCATTCGTGTATTGATGCGTGCCCCTAGTCTTCTGTAACTCTATAAAGTATTGATGTGATCGTTTGGAATGTGCCTTGAGTCGGTGGTGCCTTCCTTCGTTCCTTTGATTGCCGTGGTAGCGTACTTAAGGGGTGAATTCATACTTCGTTTCGCTTTATCTGTCGGACCTTCTTGCTTCTGATCTAGGTTTGTAGGACCAGTAATATTTATGCATTAACAGTTTGCCCCTTTTCTTGAGGTTTATTTTAAATAATCCTTCGAGAAAACCTGTCTCATGGCTCCTTCTATTCTTCTTTTAGTTGAGAATGTATGTTCGTCGTCTTCTTGTTATCGTCTGCTTTAGTTGGTGCGCTCTAGTTTGCTTTCGCCCGCGGATATATCTGTCTTCTTCGCGTCATCAGGTGTATCTGCTATCTTCGCATCAGTAGGTGTATCTACCGTCTTCGTACCAGTAGGTGTGTCTACTGTCTTCGCATCTACCAGTAGGTGTGTCTACTGTCTTCGTCTCAGTAGGTGTGTCTACTGTCTTCGTAACATTGTTGATCATGAGATCTTCTCCTTAGTGTCTACTTTTTCAGGCATTTCAACCTTCTTGGGTTAAGCATTATCTTTCAACCATCCTTGGCCAGGGGATGATTTAGGACATTAACCCGGGAAAAATATTCGCTAGAGGCGACGTTTGAGTTATCTCTATCATCGGGATTCTTACGTTTCACCTCATACATATTAATGAGGATCCTAGAGATGACCTGTGATCAACAGGTATGCTCCTGTCATGGGAATTGTTCTGTTGCGCTTGGGCTGCTGGCAATTGTTCTGTTGCGCTTACATCGCTGTTGCTTTTCGAAGTAGTTTTTCCAATCCTGATTTTGTTCATTCTCCGTTGGGGAGTGTAAGGCTTCTTTGCCGAAGTTGATCATCCTTTTGAGTTTCCTTTGCCGAAGTTGATAATCCTTTTGAGTTTCCTTTGCTGGGAGGATCTTTGTTGCTTATGTGTCTTCTTGGTTGTCAAGTGATGGTTGTTTCTTTCTTTTATGTTTCTCGAGTTCTTGCTCCTTCGGTGTTGCCATTATAGTGGTTTTTTCTTGTGTGGATAAAGTTTGTCTCTGGTGTCCTTCGGTGATGTTGTTATAGTGTTTGCCCCTCTTTGCTTTTTGGGAACGACCTGCTATAGTTACCGGGAGGCAAGGATCCTGTGCTGCTTTAAGTGTCGCCCTCCCCGTGCTTGTTATGGTAAGTCAATGCATTCCTTCGGGTATCTTTCGTTGGCACATATCCTTGGCTACGCTCGCTGTACTGGTAGATTTGTTGCCCCTTGACTGGTTGTGGTTTCCGAAATATCGTTTCCCCTTCTTATCGTTGTCATGATCTTCTTTTGTCGGCTGTGCTCTAATTTCCTATGTTGAACCATGGTGTTGTCATTGGTGGTGTCGTAGTAGCTGATCTGTATTTTTTGTCTTTGCTGGAGTTTTATCTCCTGTTTTTTTTTTGCATTTTCGTCAGTGCTTCGTCCCTGAGAAGGAGTTACGTCTTTGTCGGTGCTTCATCCCTTGGTGGCAGCTGCGTCTTCGTCGGTGCTTCGTCCCTGACTTGGAGCTGCATCTTCGTCGGTGCTTCGTCCCTGAGTTGGAGCTGCGTCCTCTTCGGTGCTTCGTTCCTTGGTGGCAGCTGCGTCTTCGTCGGTGCTTCGTCCCTGACTTGGAGCTGCATCTTCGTCGGTGCTTCGTCCCTGAGTTGGAGCTGCGTCCTCTTCGGTGCTTCGTTCCGTGGTTGTTATTCTGTCCTCGTGGATGCTTCGTCCCTTAGTTGTGACCGGATACTGTAATTTCACTCAATAAGGGTTATAAGCTAACTGGTTGGTACATCGTTAAATGCTAATTGTATGGTGTGTGGTGGTAGTGGGTGGTTATTTGTTGTAAAAGGGAATAGTAATGGGGAGAATTTGAAAAGTGTGTAACTGCTTTATCGGGTAATGGGAGATGTTTTTAATGGGTGCGAGAATCAAGGAAACCCTAATGTGGTTGTTTTATTTCCTAAACTGTAACGCCTGCAGTATTTAGAGCAAGTGGTTGGATGGCGACATGAGTTCTTCTATAAAAGACTAGTCTTCACCGATCGTCTCCTAACATTTTCCGAGCGGCTAAGGGAAAAAAGAAGATTTTTTGAAGAAATGGCAGACATGGGAAAAGCGCCCATGAATTACGAAGAAAATAGCAGAAGGAAACATGTTCGAATAATAATGGATAGGGAAGTCAATCTTGAAGGTGGTGGTTCTTCTAGGAAGGAGAGTAATC
>JAJJMA010299482.1:5951-16385 GCA_023529015.1 Papaver nudicaule
GACTAGCCTAAAGAAATCGCAGAAGCACTCACCTCGGCCTTTACCATTGAAGTTGTCCAGCAAAGGCGAGTATCATGCACTATGCTACCGCAGTGGGCAAGGTCGCTGGTGTCGGGCGGACGTGATCGAGGCAATAGAAACCGATCGTACGACGTACTCCAAGAGGGAAAAGCTGTGGAAAGCACAAGTAGCGGTCCAAAGGAAGAGGGAAAGCCCCAACTTGTGGTAATTAAAATGTTTTAATCGTATCGATTTCTATGAATTTGTCATTTCAATTTCCATGTGTGGGTTGTAGCCGTGAAGCAATAAAATAAAACTTTTTTTAAAAACATGAGTCAATAACAACATTTCCGGTCCCAACAACTCCTCCGCGAGTGTGGGAAACGACATTAAAACCGGTCTCGTCCCACTGCGGGAACAAACGAGAAACGGTCCTAAATTTATTCCGGTCAAAACAACTCCTCAGAGAGTGAGGAAAAGGGCCTACGTCGGTCTCGCCCCACTGCGGGAATCAGCGGGAAACGAATAGGCAGGATATGCCGGTCCCAACAACTCAGCCGGGTGATGGAAACGGTGCTGAGATTGGCCTCGCCCCACTGCGGGATCTAGCGAGAAACCACTCAGTAGGAAGACCCATGGCTAGTCCCAACAACTCCTCAGCGGGTCAGGGAAACAGTCATCTGCGGTCCCAACAACTCCTCGGCGGGTGAGCGCAACGGTCAATTAAAAAACGGAAAACAAAACACCAAAAGGGCAAAGCGTAACAATGAAAAAGTAAAAACCCCAACAAACTCGATCGAGTGAGGGAAACGGTCATCACCGGTCCCAACAACTCTACATGGGTGAGGGCAACGAATCAAAACAAAGAGGAAACGAAACCCCAAAAAAAAAGGCGAAGGGCACGACATCGATCAAACAAACCTAAGCAGCTCAATCGAGTAAAGAGAGCGGCTAGCTTCAAAAACAACCGCAAACGGGCAAAGGCGACACATCGTGAATCACATTCGCCTCCACATAAACAAACGCAACTTGAAACAAAATATTAAGAAGAAAGGGCGTAATAGTGGCACACGAAGCAACGGATTAATACGGCACCATTGTCGATCCACGCAGATACACAGCAGAATAATGAAGCCCCCCCCCCCAAAAAAAAAACACGCGATGGTAACAAGTATAAATTAACATAATCTTCATCAGTACAAATAGCGCTACACGGGTATAGCTGACATTAAGCAAAAAAACAGTAGACTAGAAAACAACATTCAAATAAAATAGATAGCCATCGCGACCAAAAGCGCTACAAAATGTATCATATGAGTAACAAGGCTCATGCACGCATTATCATAACGGCGACAAGAGAAAGATAAAGCCACTTCAGCGATATCCAGAAAATCCTTGGTCGCAAGCACGACATCAAGCCTGTCGCGATAACAAAAATTCGATGAAGGGCAGAGTGAGGGAAGCCAGTCACGAGCGGCGTCACCATAGCGATCCAGACAATTTTGATACATGTAAGCACTCGACAAACGAAGATTAGTAAGACGCACCATCTCTGCCTCTAATGAAGGCAATGAAGCAACAATCATCGAACGCCTAAGAGCGGCAACTTCTGCTACCAAAGACATGGGAAAATACAAACTAGAAGATGTTGAACAAGCACGCATATAAATAGAAACCAGAAGGGGCAGAAAAGGCAAAGCACATATATAACCACAAAATCCATACGGCATCTACATTCTTTGAGAAGAAAATGATGAAAAACAAGCAATCACACTAAAGGCATGACCACCTCAAGAGCAAAAGCGCGCTGACACCTTGCAATTTCACTAACAATGTCATCGACCATGCGTTCCGCCTCGAGGAGGCTACTGAGCGCCGTGGTTTTTTGTTCATGCGCCTCAGTCATCAACTCCTTCAATTCATTAATATGAAATGCTCCTCACTGAGCACCTGGAGACGCCTTCTTATGACACGTTTCCTCCCACGATGCGTGACATTCAGTCCAGTGTCGTTGAAGATCTTGATGACGATTGTGCATGTGACCGGCAATCAACATCGTCTCCACCCTAAGAGACTCAAGGTGTTCTATCTCTCGCTCTAAGTTGTCAGGAGTAGACAAGCTTGGAGCGCCGCTTAAAGCGATAAAATAACCACGAAGACGGAATGCCATTAGAGCGACAGAGCAAGAATAAAAAATCAAGTAAGAAAAGATGTGTATTAATAAACAGGAGGTGCTAACATATACATATATAGAAAATAGAAAGAGAAAAACACACAACACAATTAATTCTGAGAAGGGGACCACAAACCGTTTCTCAAAGAAATATATATAAAAAAAAGGGAGAGGTAGGAGAAAAAAGGAAAAAACAACTACTCCTGGGCCGCCTCCAAGCTAGACAACTCAGATTTACTCTCTTTAAGACGAGAAGAAATTGTGTCAATTATCACAGGAGCGCCATCCAAATGCTCCTGCGCCAGGTTCCACGCATCGAGCGCTTCAGTATAACGACGCTCGACTTTCTCCAACAACGCCTGGCCAGCATCACTACGGCGAACCATATCCAAAGTTTCTCGTTGTTCTTCAAAGGCCTCTCTTCCTAATACTGCTGACCTCGGCGTCAAGCTCAGCATACCGAGAGAATGCCTCATTAGCCAGAATTTCCAAGTGATCAAGCGAGATCTGCAAGGCAAACGAGCATGTCCGAAGGCGACAAACCTCGCGGGCAGATATGAGTCGCTCCATAACACCAAACTTGGAATCCTAAGTGGCAGATAGCACACGCGACGCACCAACCACAGTAAAAGAGAATGAAAATTACCGGAAGGTAAAACCACACCAATGAAGAGGGGCACATTTATACAAAAAACAAAGCAAAGAAACTTACAGTCTAAACCACAGTAATAGATGATTAAATTAAACTAACAAATCCATTACTACTACAATAAGTCACCAACCAAAGAAAAACAGTTCTCACATGAGCGGAAGAAAAAGAAGAAGGAAAAAAAGATGCTAAAACCTGCTCGTACCAGTTGAAGACTATTCTCCGCCTCATTATAGGTAAGCTTCGTTGCTGCCACATGTGACTGTAAATTGGCGTGCTCTTGAGCCTTTGCTTTCGCATCATTCTCAAGGACAACTATGCGACTCTCCAAGCTAGCGATCTCATTAGGCAAGCGAAAGGCTTCCTCATACTTGGCCTTCGCCGCGAAAAATTTGCCGACCAACCATCCCACATTAAACTGCAACTGGGACGCGAACAACAAACAGTCCTCCCAACGGGCGAAGCATTCAACGGAAGGAACCTCATCTTCCATCCGAGACAAGCCAACGACAATCCGCGCAATATCCTCAGTAATAAAGATCGGAACATTACTAGCGAGACCGCTGGCCAGCGGAAGATCAGTAGCCACAAGGTGACTGTACTTTACCACAATTTTCCTATAAACGTCCGCGAGATTAATGGGAAACCAGAAGTTGTAAACATCGACATACTTCTCAGAAGGCTCTACGCAACGCTTAGGAAACAACAAATGATTATCTGCACGATCGGAAGATGAACTGCGAGCAGAATCGACTTTTTGAGCAACAATATCATCGACTTTGTGACGCTTAGCATTCTCACCGAGCGAGGGGACTTTACAGACTTATTCTTACCCATATCAGCGCTCTGTCCAAGAAAACACAGTAAAAAAAAACAAAGGAAAATAAGTAAAAGTGCCCCAGCAAACAATACCCAACCCCATACCTTATCGCAACAGAAAATGATCCGGAATCACCTTCCTCACCAGCGAAGGGACAAGAGATACTAACAAAATACAACAAGAAAATAGAAGAATGAACAACTATAAATAGGCTAAGGAATAGCAAAACAGACAAACATGACAGCAATAAAGACATAGCACGTGCGCACTAAAAACAAAGTACCTGAACTAGAAGAATCAGAACCTGAGGAGACCTTGGTCCGATCCCCAGAAACCGCATCCTTGGTCCGAAAGCAACTCTTGGAAAGAACATAAGTGGTAGGACTCCAAAACCGCATCCTTTCTCTCCATCCCTAACCATTCCTCCGCAACAAAGGGAATCAAAACCCGATTAGCGGAACCGTGCAACTGGCAAGAAAACAGATACTCCTGAATCGACCAGCCCAAAAGAAAAGAAAAATAAATAAAAGACGACTTACCACGCCAAAAGGGCTCGCCCCTGGGATCCACAGAGGTGGAAGAGAAGGAGCACGCCTAGATCGAGGATGAGGAGCAGGCGAGTCGGAAGCATCCGCCGGCTTCTCTCCCTCCACAGAGACCAACTCCGCAGGGTCCCAGACGAATTTCACAGGAGGGCCTCTACCCTTGTTCGAAGAATTCAACTTTTATGGACCAGCAATCATGGGATCCAGCTTGATACGCCAGAAAAAGTGCATCTCCCTTAGTTGCGCCTTTGTACGAGCACTGACGGGTTGGGGCTCATAAATGATATAATTCAACGCCCATGTACTGACAGCCACACGATGATCACGCCACCCACCCGAAACTCGAAGCAGACGCCCTGGGAATGGAACCCTAACTCGAGCGGAGGGATTACGATGAACCAAAGGCCTGCCATCCTTGAAAACGAATCTATCAAAAGCAAGCTTGACGTCCTCCTCTCTGAAGGAAGTGAGCGGAGGACAACGACGACAGGCGGTTTGGTCATATCCGTCTTGTCGAGCGCACGGTTGACACTGTAAGAAGTAGTTAGGAAAGCACCACCATGAAAACCAGGGAGCATGCCCGGACTCACCGCCAATAGAAACTCGTTCTCCGCACGCGACAAGGGACATGACGAATCAATAAAACTATCCTGGATATCATGCCGCGAATTAAAACAGAACGCGCCAGAAAGATTATCCGAGTATGCTTCAAAACTAAAGCTAGACGACACGTCGAAACTGGTGCTTAATTCGACCTGGGGACGAGGACACAATTCATGATAAAGGGCCACACTAGGATGCGTGCAAGGGACTTTATCCAAGAAAGATACATCATCATCGCCGAGACGCCCCTCCTCTACTTCTGCAGTAAGCGGATTTACCGTTGGACGATACCGGGGATAACGTTCCCACAACCAAAGCTGAATAAAGTAAGCAGGGACAAAAGTCTCAAAGGTATGAGAACCCATCACGTTGCGAATGTCAGAGCAGAACAAATCGAGGTGGCAGTATAGGCCGCCTAAAAACATCGGCGCCAAAGGGAAGGTAACACTGCACGACATCAAGATGGCCATCGGCATTAAGTCGGTCTTGACCGTATCACCAGGATTGTACTTGAAGATGTCGTGTCCTAACCAATAAAACAAATAGGCCGCTAACTCTGCTCGGGGCCAAGTCACGCCGTGGCGAGGAGTTCTGCCATCCATAGGTGCCCACAGATCCAACCAAAAAGGTATTGGTCCCCCCTAGTTGAACGGGCTCGACGATTTTCGCCTGGCCAACAGGTCTTGACATCGAATCACTGCGTTTTCTCAAAATCAACGCGAGCAACATCTTGTCGTCGTGGTCGTCGGACATAGAGGAACTCGAGCAAGCCTCTTCGTAAGAATGGAAACCGGAGAGGGGTAGGCCCGTAAGAATAGCAACATCTTCCGGAATAGGGGCTACGTCACCATGATGGGTTAAGAAAGTATGGATTGAGAGAACCCATCAAGCAAGAAATCGTGTGAGACCCTTTAAGTCGCGATTAAGGGTTTTGTATCCGGAAGCTAGGAGCGCCTCTTTAATACCAAGAGTTTCTATGATCGCTAGGGACTCCAGGTTAGCCATGATGTGCGCCGTCCACGATAACCAGTGAGCGCACGTCTTTGCGTGGGAATGCATAATAACCTTCGAATTCAGAAGGTTATAATTACCTTGGTGGATAGCCAGTCGAGGAGTGTCGTGGAGAGGATACACCTTCTCAGGAATTACCTCGTTCCGGAGGAACCAATCCGCGTCGGCACCCACAAAGTTATTAAACTTGCTCGTCAGATGGGACACCAAGGCATCGTCGGTAGGAAAGAGTTTGTCGATGTTTGAATGGCTTTTATCCGAGCCAACAGTCGCTCGTCACTAAGAAACTGGGCAAATCTAACTCTTGGTTGGAATCCGCTAGATCCATGAAAGAGAACCAAAGGTAACTGCGGAGGAAAGAAGCGAGCGACGAATGAGCTTCACAGAAGGGGAGGAGGTGAAAAAAAAAGGTGAAAAATCGGATATTTATAACAGTAAGACCCCAAGAGGTAAGAACCAGAAGATGAGAGGTCCGCGCTGAGGTGTAAAGCAGCTACTTTGGAATTCATAAAAGTGGGGCCACGTGAAGAGGATGTAACCGACGTGTCGTATGCCTAAGGTCACAGATCAGGGTATCAAGGTGACGGTTTGACTACTCGCCTTTGACTCCATTCAAACGGTCAACGGACTAATGTTGATACCCAAAGTTGAATAGGCCTATATGTGAGCTTTAGGCCCAGGAAACAACGATAAAAAGAGGCCCAAACAGATAGATAAAGGACTAAGTTGCAATTTCAGAGGGGATGGAGAAGGATTCTGTATTTTCAAGGGACTGGAAGGGTATTTCGGACGATGGAAGGGTGAAACTGTAAATAAGAAGGGATGAAAGGACACTTGTCAGGATTTTGGAGGGAGGAAAGTAGTACTTGGAGGGGGATCTCATTCCTAGTCTGAACCATTTGAGGAAACTTTACATGGCTTTTGGGCTCTGATCCCGAGTCTGTGGTCAAGATTGGATCTCCTTAACTTTACCATATCAACAACAGTCTATTTCAATGTGTTTCATTCATTCTTGTAAAATAGGACTCTCTGCAATGTGTATGGCAGCTTGAGTATCACAATAAATGGAAATATGAGCTGTAAAAGAAATATGAAAATCATCAAATAAATAACGTAACCATCGTTAAATTATCCAAAGCACGATATTCGCCCCAGCGGAGCACCGAGAGAGATAGTTGGTTGTTATATATGACTTCCAAGAAACGAGACTATCACCCAAGAAAACAAAGTACCCAGTTGCAAAATGACAAGTGATAGGACAACCAGCCCAATCTGAATATGTTAATCTTTTTAACTGCAAAGAACTTTAAGAAGAAAGAAAGATGCCATGTCATAAAGTTCCTATAAGATATCTAAGAATGCGCATCGCAACATAAACTTGTTTAAATAAGTAACCGCATAATGAATGTCAGACATGGTTACTATAAGATAAAGTAGCGACCAATATGGTGCCTAAACTGAGATGGATCTTCAAGGGGAGCACCATCAGTTGGTAATAAATTTAAGTATTGTCCCATTGGAGACAGTGATGTCTTTACTCCTGTACATGCAAAATGTCAAGAATATATTTGCACTGACAAAGGAAAATTCCATCAGATAAATGGGAAACCTCTATTCGTAAAGATATTGTAAACATCCAAGGTCTTTAATAGAAAATAGAGCTTCGAGACGTGAAACTAAACATGAAATACATTATATATTGCTAGTAATCACAATATCATCAACATAGACTAAAACATATAAAGATAGAGATGATCCACACGAAGAATATACAAAAAATAGTCAGCAACTGATTAATGAAAACCTTCTGAAATTAGAGTAGAAGAAAATTTCGCAAACCACTGAGGAGAGGACTGTTTAATACCATAAATAGATTTATTTAATTTGCAAACTTGACCAGGATTTGCAAATCCAGGGGGAAAACTCATATAAACTTCGTTGATATCCCCTTGAAGAAAAACATTGTTAACATTAAGTTGGTGTATATGCCTACCATTAACTCAAGCTAAAGAAACAACAACTCGAACTGTTACAAGTATTTCCACAGGGGAAAATGTACCGTGATAATCCACCCCTTCAAGTTGAGTGTAATCCTTTGCAACCAAGCGAGCCTTGTACCTTTTCAATGGTACCATCTGATTTGTACTTGATCTTATAAACCTATTTACAACCAACAATGGTCTTACCAAGGGTAATGAAGTCTGAGTCCATGTATTATTGACCACTAATGCTCGTATTTTACGATCCATGGGGTCACGCCATTCTGGATACTTCTTTGCTTCTTAAAAAAAAAGGCTTAACTGTACATAAAATTGTAGTTAAAAAAGCCTTGTGAGAAGGACTAAAATCATCAAATGATAAAAAATATGTCGAATGATATGCATGAGACTGGGAACATCCGTCAAAAAGACATTGATAGTCTTTTAAGTAAGACTGTAAATCACTGGATCTTTCTGGTCGCCGTAAAACAATACTAGATGAGGCAACAAGCTCAGTTTGAGAATTCTGGTCAGATGAGGAGTTGCACGTGTTAACATCAATTTGGGAATCATGTGTGGATTCAATATGGTTGTTAACATGAGTTTGAAAATCTTGACCAATAGTGGAGTAGTTGGAGTCATATACAATATATGAGATAGGTGGAGTTGGTGGTGCAGAGTCTGTAGACAAAAGTGATACAGGTGGAGTTGGTGGTGTAGAGTCCGTAGACAAAGATGCGGATGCAGGTGGAATAGGATTAATGTGTATGGGGTGTAGAGATGGAATTTGAGGGGATGATGAATGTGTAGAGAAATCATACAAAACATCATCATATGTAGATGACGGAACTGTAGAATTTGAGAAGCTATTCTCATTAAAAGGAAATACATCTTCATGAAAAACGTCGCGAGAAACAAATTTATGACGTGCTTGAACATCATAAACTATATATTCTTTTTGAGCAAAGGGATAGCCAAGAAAAATGCAAGGTGAAGCTCATGGATCAAATTTATTTTTGATGTTTGTATTGCGAGAAAAAAAAAATACATCCAAATGCGCGTAAAGATGAATAATCTGGTGGCGTACCTAGGGCTGCACAAGGTCGGTTAACCGACGTTTGTCTACTGAACCTGTACCTTAAGCCGAAGGAGGTTCGGTTTCTAGATTGAAAACCTTAACCTTAACCTTAACCTTCGGTTCTTCGGTTTTTTGGTTTCCCATCGGTTCGGTTCGGTTTTAGGATCGGTTCGGTTTTGAATACACATCTGACTTTTTCTTACCACCTTTCTTCTTTTTCTTCCTTGGTCTTTGAGTACCAGTAACATCACATTGGAGATGCTATCTCTAACGGTAATCTATTAAAGCTTATATTCATCTGTTTCAATAAACATTAACAACTCTCAGAACAAAGTAAAACAACAATGAATCAAACCCATACCTCAAACAACATTTCACACTTCAATCAGACAAAGAACCCAACAATGAATCAAACCCATACCTCAAACTCTCCGAAAAACAACAACTTTAGACCCAATTTCAGAAACCCCCAATTTGTAAGAACCCTAATTACGCCCAAATTCAGAAAACTCTCAATTTAAGAACCCTAAATTTATTTTGTAACTTAAACATAAATCCATACAAAGGAGATAACAGAAAATCATCACGAGTTGAAATTTATAGAGATTTGAAAAAAAAACTAGGGTTTGTGTACTTACAGAGATTTCACCTAACAGACACATCTAACTCAATAATCAAATCTTCTTTACTGATTAATTGCTTGAAATCTTAAATCTTGATCAAATTCATATATAAAACTTGAATTTGGTTGAACCCATTCGTCAATACAAAGAAAAAAAGAAGAAGATGGAGAAAAGAAGGTTTTAGTGGTGGTGGAAACCACTGCTTGTGGTGATGGAGGCGGATGTTGCTGGTGATCTTCCTTTCTTGTTGTTATGGGGATGGAGGTTGGTGGTTGCGGATATGGTGATGGAGACTGTTGAGCTGAATACCTTCTCTTATCTTCTTCTGCAAAGATTTTTCTCTTTTACTCTTACAGATCTATCTTCTCTGTCATCTATCGATGGAAACTAAATTTAATCTCAGTTTTCTGTGTCTTAGTCTCCATATATACCTAAAATAGACGACTATGATTAGATCTTAGTATATTAGATGGACGCCACCTATTGATCGGTTCTATAGGGGTCGGTTTCGGTTAACCGACAGACAAAACCTATACCTTAAACCGATACACCATCGGTTCTAGAACCAGAACCTATACCTTAACCTCGGTTCAATCGGTTCGGTTTTCACCGGTTCGGTTCTGTTCTCGGTTTTCAACGGTTTTCTTGTGCAGCCCTAGCTTCGCTTGTAGCTTTCTTATTTGCTTTGGCTAGATGTTGTTTGAGCTGTCTTATTTTTCAGTTTTTCCTTATTAGTTTTCTGAATTGCGCAGCCCTCACGGTTTCTTCTTCAGTTGGCTGATGTGCTTGGACTACTTCATTTGGGATTTCTTCTTCTTCTTCGTCATCTTCCTCATCTACTTCGTGGATTTGTTGCTGCGGAAGTTCGTCCTCCTCTGGAAATCCTTCCCCCTCTGGTCCCAGATTTTCTACTAGTACTTCATCTTCATTTACTCGCTCCCTATGCTGGACTA
>JAJJMA010299499.1:211-12989 GCA_023529015.1 Papaver nudicaule
ATTTATGTTTCACGGACACTCCTAGAAAGTTGCGGTAACCGTGTCAGACACGGATTGGACACGACACACGTCTGATACTTGCCCGACACATGATGGACACGCCACATCATGTGTCTCGTGAAATTTGGAGATGGACTCTTTTCTGACACTTTCTGACACGCTATGAATGATTCATATTAGTTTGAAAAATACAAAAAAAAAAATTGAAAAATTAAAATAAATACAATATGATGCAATTATTTTCTCTTTTTTGTGAAATTTCAAACATCATTCATTAAATCACATGCTTGTTATTTAATAATATTAATTTTATTTAATCAATAATTAAATTATTTTAAATTAAGATCCGTCATTTTGTTGAAAAGATTGTTGTAAATCTATTTTTAATGGTGTCTACTATACGTATTTAACGTGTCCCCGCAACCCTCATTTTTAAGATTTAACGTGTCCCCGTAACCGTGTCGTGTCGTAACCGTGTCACGTGTCCATGTCCATGCAACATAGTGCAGGATTCACTTTATATGTTCCACTCGGGATAATTTGTGGGGTTTTTTAGGTCAGTTTATAATTCTCGTTAGACATCATCTAATGATTTTACCGTTGTATTATGATTGCGTCGGTATGGCTTGTTTAATTTAAAATCTTAATCGATAAGTTAAGTAGAAAGATAAATCTTAATTGATAGGGGTAACTTGAGAAATATAGCTCTTTTTAACGAGTTTATTGAACTGCATGATTTGCTTGATTTGCCATTAAATGGAGGGTCTTTTACCTGGACAAATAAACAGTCTGATCCTACACTTTGTCGAGTGGATAGAAAGTTGGTGTATTCAATCTTTGATGAGAAGTATAATAGAGCTACCCAAACTGCCTTGGTTTGCACTATAGCTGATCATAATCCAATTTTACTTGATTTGATTCCAAATACTCGTTATTATTCATACTTTAAGGTGGAAAATCACTGGCTAGACCATAAGGAGTTCTATAATTTAATGGAGACATGGTGGACATCAATGCAATACTCGGGTACGCCAAGTTTTCTTTTCTTCAAAAAGCTACAAAATTTAAAGTTTTTCCTTAAGAAGTGGGCTAGAGAGACGTTTGGTGATGCTAAACGCAAGGAGGATGAGTTAACCGAGACTATTGGCAGTATTAATTATTTTGAAGAAACTACAACTTTAACTCAAAATTAGAGAGAAAAAAAGAGCTTAAGGAGAGTGAAATTGCAAGAAGTGAAGTTAATAAGAACAAGAATGGCTTTGCAACGAGAAAAAGTGAAGGGTTTAATGGGTGGTGATAAGAACATTAGCTATTTTCATACCATAGCTAATTCTAATTGGAAGATGTGTTATATTACAAAGTTGGAGGTGAACGGGGTTGATATTTTCAACGAAGAAGCTATGAAAAGAGAAATTCATCATTATTATTCAGAATTATTCACTACTTTTTATGAGGTTCATCCAACTTTTGATAATCGAACTTTCCCGTCGATTGACGGAGTTCAACAAGCTTGGCTAGAAAGGCCTTTTGATGAAGATGAAGTGCATGCTGCGGTGAAAGCTTGTGGGACAAACAAAGCGTCGGGCCCTGATGGTTTTAACATGGAATTCTACAAACATTGCTGAGATATCATCAAGGGTGATCTTATGCGAGTGACGAATTCTTCACTAAAGGCAAAGTAGATTTCATTAAACTCATCCCTAGAAAAGAAGATTCAGCTACGATAAAATATTTTAGACCAATTAGTTTGATATCTAGTTTTTATAGGGTGATTTCCAAAGTTCTTGCGGAGTGGTTGGAAGTAATTATGCCATTTCTCATTGGTGATTCTCAAGGAGCTTTTATTAAGGAGAACCATATTTTGAATGGGATTATTAGTGCGAATGAATGCATTGATAGTAGGTTGAAGCAAAATATACCGGGTATTCTTTGCAAGATTAATATGGCAAAGGCTTTCGATAATGTCAATTGGAACTCTTTATTTGTAATTCTTTGAAAGACTGGTTTTGGGGATAGGTGGTTGAAGTGGATGAGGTGGAGTATTACAGAAGCTCAATTCTCGGTGTTAATTGGTTAATGGCTCGACAACATATAGAATAAAACCATCTAAAGGTATTCGTCAAGGTGGTCCTCTCTCGCCTTTTCTTTTTATTTTGGTGGTGGAAATTCTCTCTAAACTCATGAATGAGGCGGTTGAAAGTGGTAAAATTGGTGGTTTGTCTATTGTAGAAGGGGGGACAATATTGTCTCATCTTCAATTTGCGGATGGCACTATTATTTTGATGGTGTTTGAAGTTCTCACGGGTTTGAAACTAAATCTAGAGAAGAGAAAAATCACAAGTATTGGTGCGGATGATGTGGTTCATGAATTGGGTTGTGGTATTGATTCCTTGCCAATTAATTACTTGGGAATGCCGATTGGAGTAACAAGAAGAAATTTGGCAGTTTGGGAGGTAATAATTGAAAGAATGCAAAAGAAATTGGCCCCATGAAAGCGGCGAATATTAAACAAGGCGGGGAGATTAACACTTCTTAAACATCCCTTGGGATGTTTGCCAACGTATTATGTTTCTCTTATTCAACTTCCGTCTACCATAAAAAAACATTTGAAGACTTATCTGAGGAAGTGCTTATGGGGGGAGGAAGAAGAAGATGAGTTGTGTTGGTTGGAAGAAAGTTTGTCGTCCCAAAGAGAAGGGTGGGTTAGGAGTTAGAGACTTGCGTAGGGTGAACAATATTCTTCTTGTGAAATGGTATTGGAGGCACGCGAAGTAAAAGTCGGCGTTATGGAGACGTATAATATGCGAGAATACTAATTCTCAAACTGAGTTCCTAACACCTTTGAAACCAACATATACTATTGGTTTGAGTCTTTAGTGGCATTGCAAACACAACGGTTGATGCTTTTACTTGTATGGATTTTGAGCTGAATAACGGTAGGACGGTGCGCTTTTGACATGACTTGTGGCTATCTAAAAAGGAGTTTGGCAGCAAAATACCCGAGATTGTATAGGAAGAGTTACCGGTAGATAGCGTCGGTGAAAGAACTCTGTAGAGCAGGTAGCAGGCTTTCTTTCGCTGTAGACTCAATCCGGCAGAGTCTATAGACTTAGTGGAATTACAACATGATCTGCAGGGCCTGGTGCTTAGTGAAGATATTGAAGACAGGATCATATGGGACTTTACCTCAAATAAGCTCTTTTAAAACAGTGGGAAGCTTCCCTAAATTGCTCTTTCTGGATATTAACTGGAGGAAAACTGATACCAGCTAAGGTATATTTTTTGGTTTGGTCTATGCTACATCGAGCTGTGCCAACAAGATTTGTGTTGCAAAGGAGAGGTATGACTTTACCATCTTATTTGTGCGTGTTATACAACAAAGAATTAGAAACTGCCAACCATCTGTTTATACATTGCGATTTCGCAAGGAAACGCTTATTTCTTACATTCTTGGAAGATCAAATGGGTTATGAATGAGGCCGTAGAAGAAGCATTACGCAGCTGGAGGATTTCGAAGTTTAACAATGCTCGTTATACTGTTTGGTCATTGATTCCATACGCGATAAAATGGCAAATCTGGCTCACAAGGAATGCGATAGTGAATGGAGGGAAGCTGAAGTCATGCAATAATATTATTACAATGGTGAAATTGGATATTTGCTTATGGACTTCACAAACTGATATTTTTAGGGTTTATTCTACAACACAAGTAATATTTCATTGGGAAATTCTCGTAAACTTGTAATGAATTAGTTTTCATTCTTCTCTGGGGTCTTGCGACCGATTGTACATACTTTTGTAAAAAAGAAATTGCCCTTTTAATATACAGTATCATTTTTCAATCGAAAAAAAAAACCCTTAATTGATGAGTTAGATGGCTAGATAAATTTGAACATTACTATGGAATTACGGAAAAACAAGTCTCATTAGTATTACAACTGGTTGTTAGGAAATATGTTAATCAAGACATCTTTTTTATTTTTCAAATTTCTCTATATATTTCATCACAACCAATCATAAGTCTAGTTGCTTGAGGCCGCTTCCTATGGGACACCAAAAAACCCAAATTAAGGGTGTTTTCGCCGGCTATGGACCTAGCAAACAGCTGTTTTGACGTTGCAAAGTTGCAAATTTGCAACTTTGCAACGTCAGATGGAAATAGTATCGTCGATGGAATTTCTATCGACAGATAGTCGAGGTCGATAGAAATTCTATCGACGATCCTATTTCCATCGATATAGATGTACGGCTCAGATTTGATAAAGCCTATATATACCCTCATTTGTAAGCTTATCAACACACACCTTTGCAACATTTGTAGTAGTTTTCTCAGATCTACCACAATTGTGCACTCCGTTATCTATTTGTTTGCGTTGGACACACCCTCCGCTGTGCACACCTTCTATATGGCACGCGGCAAAGCAAAAAACAAGGGAAAATAAGCTGCTACTCAATCTACTCAATATGATCCTGAAGTGTACGATGAGGATAGTCAAGAAATTGGAGAAAGAAATGCTGGGAGAGGAAGCCGCGAGCAATCTTTTACCGTATCTGAGGACATGATCATATGTTCTAACTATGTCCGCTTTACTGAAAATCCGATTACCGGTGTTCATCAAGCTAGGGCAACACTCTGGGGGAGCATCTATGACCAGTTCGAGCAGTAGACAATGAATCCCACTTGTCGTAGGAAGTTTCTTTGTGCAACCACTTCGTTACCATCAATGCACAGGTGCAACTGTTTGTTACCGCCATTTTGCAGGCTGAACGTCGAAGACAAAGTGGGGAGGGTGACACGGACGTCGAACAGAGGTATCACGAGGCCTGGAAGAGAGAGGACGGGAAACCATTTGCCTACGAGGAGTGTTACCACATCTTGAAAGTGTTGCCTAAGTACGACCCAAAGATGCTTCTCCAGATGAAGTCGGTTCCTAAAGCTTCACCGTACAATCAAGGTTCGCCTCACTCCCAGGAGTCTCCATCCTCGCCCTTTGCGTCCAAATTTCCCTTACAGATGGGGTCACAAGGTGCAGGAGGCAGTGGTGGCAGTGGAGGCAGTGGTGGCAGTGAAGGCAGTGGTGGAGGGATCACGACTGAGAAGGCGTCCGCAAATGCCCTGAAGTTCCAGTTGTTGTGTGGTAGGAACCAAGCCAAGAAGCTACGACAAGCAAAGGCTGATGCTGCTGTTGAGGGGAAAGGCTTCAACATGGATACCTACACTGCCCACCTCAAGGAAACTTCCAAGGAACTATCGGTTGAACGCAGGGTTCTGAACGGTGAACTTAAAAAAAGTCGCCTCTCACAGGATAAGTATGTGCATAACCATGATAACCATAAAATCATGAATGCCAATACCTCTAACATGAATGATGAACAACTGTACATCTGGAAGATGGACTTCGAGCGGATCAAACGGCAGATGGAGGAAGAACGGCTTGCCACTCTTGAGTCTGATGTTCAAGGAGCAGCTCATATCCCATCCGTCAATGCCGATAATGCATCTGACGTTGAAGCGGAGGAGGTCAGTCCTTGGGCAGACGAGTAGCATCTCCATCATCATTATCATTCATGGGGAGTGGGGGGCGCATCGGTAAGGGTATCAGCATCATCATCATCAGTGGCAGCAAGTGTGTATCATCATCAGTAGTATCAGCATCATCATCATCAGTGGCAGCAAGTGTGTATCATCATCATCATCAATCATCAAGTATCATCATCATCAATGGCAGCATTGTGTGTATCATCATCAATCATCAAGTATCAGCATCATCATCATCAATGGCGGCAATGTGTATCATCATCATCATCAGTAGTATCAGCATCTCATCATCATCAGTAGTATCAGCAGTGTGCCGATTTCAACAACAATGGCAATTGCGTTACCATCATCGGATGGTCTTTTGCAAAAGGGCTTGGCACACCCTTTTTACTAATTATATCGGAAGTTTTTTTTTTATTATTTTATGTTGCAAAAGGGCTTGGCAAACCCTTTTTACTAATTATATCGGAACGACACGGCTCTATATTGGGTCTATATTTTGTAGAGGGCATGGCACACCCTCTTTAATGTAATTAATGTCTTTAATTTTAATGAAAATCTCTAGTTATATAAAAGTTAATCTTCATTAATACTAACGAAACAAAAATTACAGAAAAAAAAAACAAAACAAAAATTACAGAAAAAAAACCACTTAATCATCATGTTCATCCTCTAAACTAAGAAAAATAATTATTAATCCTCATCATCATCCTCATCATCATCATCATCATCATCATCATCATCATCATCTTCATTCAATCCATCTTCAAAGGCAGCAGCTGTTTCCCAACGAGGAGCACGAACTTCTTCATCTTCATCATCTCCACCATGTCCTGCAGCTCTTCGTCCTTCTTCTCCCCAAAGATGAGCACAAAGTTCATTCCTTAATCTTTCGTACAAATTTGGGTTACGAATGTGATTTGTCATCCACGCATAGTCCCTTGCACCTATTCCCCGTTGTGGCACAACATCCTCCCTCACGTCCTCGTCTGGATAGTTGGTCCAGGTAGCATTACGACGAGTTTCTTGGATTACCATGTTATGCAGAATTATGCAAGTGAGCATAGTCTTATGCATTTCACGGGGACTCAAACCACGGAAAGGACCACAAACGATAGCAAATTTCTTCTTCATAATTCCAAAGGCCCGCTCAACATCCTTCCTGAAGGCCATCTGCATTCTGTTGAAATGCCTCATTGCCTTACCAGTATTTCATGTAGGCACTCCCCTAAACGCTTGAACCAGTGTTGACCACTTAGGATATATTCCATCAGCAAGATAATACCCATTAATGTACTGATGTCCATTGATATTGAAATCAACAGGGGGGGCTCGGCCTTTCTTAAGGTCTTCGAAAAGAGGCGATTTGTGCAACACATTAACGTCATTTTGCGAACCAGGAAGACCAAAAAAAGCATGCCATATCCAACAATCTTCAGTAGCCGCAGCTTCTAAAATGACAGTTGGCTTAGCGTAATGACCCTTGTATTGTCCAGCCCACATTGTTGGACACCCTTGCCACACCCAGTGCATGCAGTCGAGACTACCGAGCATTCCAGGGAAACCCCTCTCCGTATTCACTTTCAATATCTCTTGAATATCTTTCTGCTTGGGCTTGCGCAAATACTCTGGACTGAAATGATCAATCATAATTTCGCAAAACAACGAGAGATAGTTGAAGGCAGTTGTTTTGCCCATTCGGATGTACTCATCAAGGGAATCTACCGGACAACCGTAACCAAGAATCCTCAAAGCCGCCGTAACCTTCTGCTCCGGACTGTGACCTCTAACATTACGACAATCAAACTGATAATCAAATCGAGGTTCAACTTTTACAAGCTCCGAAATAATAAATTTCGTCAAGTGACGGGGCATGCGGAAGCGACGCTGAAAATCTTGGTCGGAATACACACAGTCTTCATTGAAATAATCATGCATCAGTTTCTCATGGTAGAATTCCCGATCACGGTAAGTGTATCGCCTACACTGCACCGCTTTTGGCTCAGGTTCTGAAGGTATTGTGCAAGTATAGACCTCCAACAAAGTGTCGAACTGCGCTCTTTCTTCATCAGAGTCGGAATCAATTTCCTACAGCATTTGAAGAACTCTTTTTTGATAAGAATCAAAATCAATCATTCTTATTTGCATCTCTTCATCAGAAGAGTCCGAAGAATCATGTTCATACTCCATTGAGTCAGAAAAAAAATTAGATTCAGAAACTGTTGATTGCAGAGGAGTAAAATTGTGTTTGATGTGACAAATGTGATGAAGAATGTGTAGAACAAAACGTTTTGGGGTCCATTAAATAGGCGCTTCGAATTGAACCGTTGGATTGGAGCGACATCTGATCGATGGAAAAAGAATCGTCGATGGAAATTCCATCGACATCGATGGAAATAGTATCGACGTCGATGGAAATTCCATCGACGATGCTTTTTCCATCTGTCGATTGAATTTCCATCGATACCCACTGCCCCATTTTGGGTTTGCTAGGCCACGTTGGATTGCAAAGGGGATGATTTGAGAGGTTCAATTGGAACCGGCCTGAGCAAATTCCTATCTTGGCACACTAGTTCGTGATGGAAAACACTATTCACTCACAAACTTTGTGAAGTTGGGCCTTTAGATGCTGTGAAACTTTAGGTCTTCAACATTGAGCTAGGCCCAAATGGCTATGCATCTTGCAGTTGGCACAAACAATCTGGAGGGGGGGTTAGGGAATTTGTTAACTTGTAGTACAAGTTTTTGGCTAGTAGTAGTCGCCAATCGTTCACACAATGCCATCACGAGCAGTGAATTAATGGTCACGACCACTTGTCTAACGGAGTCATGTACACGCTCATTGTCAGACGACTTACCTCATTGGGCTGCGCCATTGCGGTTTGAGCCAATATGGCAACACTTAACTTAGAGTGTTTTCTCATGGAAATGCGATTTTATACATATTACCGGACTGCTGACATCTCCATGGTGTTTCCAGAGGAAAAATTGTTTCACAAAAATCACAGCTTGTGCCTAGAATATATCTGCTAAATTTGTGGCGAAGTCAGGATTGAAAGTTGGAATTGGTGAAAAGAAACAGAAAGACAAGTCTTTGAATTAGCAACGAGCTCGATTATAAGGAAATAGGCTTTGAGAAAAGTTGAAAGTTATGGGCCTGGCTTTGAGAGGTCTCCAATTTTTTGTTGATGGAAAAAAAATAAAGATCATCGACTAATAGAAAAAAACTAGATGACCGCTACCACGGTGGGAGTGGGCCGCCCGACCGAAGCAATCGACAAAACCGACAAAGAATAATTTGGTCGGATTATCTTACAACTTGTTTCTGCCAACCAAGCCTAATAATACGCCCGTCTTTCTTCCCATTTCTCCTTCTCAGCTACCTCTCGAAGCCGAGCTAGCTCTTGAAGTCTTGGACTTCTCATTTTGGTAACAAACAGGAAATCTGCTCATCTACAATGGTAACAAATGGTAAGCACCATAGTTATAAGTTTCTAACCAGAATAGAAAACATATTGTAAATCAATTATCAGATGCATAACAACTAATCAAACATCGATAAAGAGAACAAACAATAGATGAACACTTGAGTGATTGAATCACCCTAAACGCAAAGCCGTAAAATTCCAATATCTAAGATATGCAGATCGATCACTTTAAATATTCGATATCAAACCTACTCCTTTCGTTAACCAACGGCTCATAAGGGAAAAAAATGATAAAATGCTAGGTCGTCTCATACATTACATTCATAAAAACCTTAGCATTGGCCACACTTACTTCAACATCTAAAGAGCCACCCTAAGCTTATGCAAGTTCTAACAAAAACCAGAGTAGCTGCTTTGTGTAACTATATAAAAATGTCATCAATTCTTCCCATATGTATTCATGAAGAAGTATGTGATAATGCTTGTGGCAAGAAATACTATAGAAAATAATAAGACATGATAAAGTAATCATTTAGAGCACATTTACGTTAATGCTTTGAGACGCACGGAAATGAAATGAAGAGTGGATTTACCTGGTTAAATATGCTAAAAAATAAGGTTCACCAGGAGAAGATTTCTTAAATTTGGAGTTAGGCAAATACACATCAAAAGTTGGTTTTGCTTCACCATTAATATGCATATCTCTAAGACCATTAGAAATTGAGAACCCCTCCTCCAATACGGATACTGATATCCCATTGCTGTCTTTTGAGTCCCCGACAACGGTAGAAGTAGAAGCATGCTGCTTGTCATTCTTCAAGGTCCACTGAACACCATGACGACCTACAATATAACCAAGTGACTTCAAGTGCTTATAAGCCTTGAAAGAATCCCCACAACACCCGTTCTTGCATTCTGAAAGCATCCAATACATATCACCTATAGAAAGAACCACATCATTATTATTAACAAGAACTAATGCTCCTCGTTCAGCCATGAACCTACAAAAAGATACAGAAAAAGTGTTAGTTTCCTGTTTCAAGCCATCTAGAACTAACCAAGAGTAGCAAATTCCATTTCAATCTTCTGAAGAAAAAAGATTATACTGTTCAGTTAGATTATACGAAGTTTTACGCCTTTCATGCAGATGAAGGTCAAAAGGAACGGCAAATAAACATGTTCAGGTACTACGAAGTATTACGTCTTTCATGACTAATTGACTACACATGTAGAGAAGTTAAAGGAAAAAAATAACAACCTGTGTTTCATGGGTGGCTAAGATTTCATGAGACAATAAGAGGATGGCCAATGGTCTGATTTTACGTAAGATTACTTTCTATAATCATAGATCATAAAACCACCACAAATTAAGACTTCTGGACCTACGATTACCTACATGTTGGTTTGCTCAAAAAATGCAACGCAACTGTTTGGTGTTACCATTTATAATGATGTGATTTTCAGTAAGGATGCTGCATATGTAGAACAGTTCATCCTCATCCTCATGTGGCTAGTCATAAAAGTTATGGCAAGCTTGGTTGTTAGTGATATGCAGGAACTAATTTCCAACGAACACCATGTCAACCAATAGCATATTCAAGCGATATTAACAATTTACTCTCAGCATTTTCCCCAAAGGATTGGGATGCCTCCATTTTGTGGGAACCCAAAAAATCTTAAAGTACATTCCTCCTTCGCACCATTTACAAAACACAGAAATGGAATCACCATTCCCAGCTAAGCAGTTCACTACCTCCTGCCAACCAAACACACTCTTTGAGTATGTTCGTATGGGGAACGGAATAACATTTCACGTTATGTGGTTCCATTTCTACTTTAGTACTCATGTTTACAGAAAGAATTGTTTTCCCCGACTCTTTAGGTCCCAATGGGGAATGCTAACCCAATCCATATGAAGAACATGTCATACTTTATTCTACGACCAGAACCAAAAGTCAGACAAACATAAAGTTCACTGTAGATTAGCTAAGCTATCTACATGTGATGGTATAAAGTCTTGAATTGAGTTAATTTCTAGCAAAGAAAATTTACATGGTTAATTTCAACCAATAGCATATTCAAGCGATATTAACAAGTTTGATTTAGCATTGAGAAAAACCAAAATGATACGACTTTGAGATTTCAAGTAAACTCTGCCGTTCTAAATCAAACTATATATGAAGAAGTTTGTTTCAATTTTAGCAAAAATGTCAGTTTATGTGACATCAAAAATATAAACCTCAAAGGCAGGACGTGCAACAGCTAGAACACGAAGTCTTACATGAATTTATAGCACAAAACAAGTGGGACAAAGTAATCAAGATAAACAATTTCCAGCTAAACTCTGCAATAAAATTTATAGATGCTCACCTTGATTTTATTGTCATCTGCTCCAGTAGCCAAAAGCTGAGAATCATTAGAATACGCCAGACAATTCACATCAAAATAATGCCCCTGTTGTTTCAAGACATAACTCTCTGACCGCCACTCCCAAACAAGCAACTGCCCAAGTTTGGCACACTTGAACGTCAACCAGTTCCCAGGACCATTAAACACAGCAGTCGTAATCTTCTCTCTCGATGTCGAAAGCAAATGAACACATACAAATCAGGCATTTGGTAAAGCGCAGGGTCCTTACGGCAACAATAGTTTCAGCAGCAGCAATGGAAGACTCTACAAGAACAGTCCTTGCTCGAATTGAAATTTAAATTGCAACATCATCAAGAATTACAGCGACAAGAATTTCAATTTGTTGCCTTCTGGAGCTGAATTCAAATGGAATTTTTTTTCTAGGGTTTTATGTTTTATAGATTTGAATTCGAAAACAAATCAAAATGACAAATGGTCAGTGGATTTCAATTTCTAGCTTTAGAAACTTAAAATTAGGGTTTTTCTTTTGTCAAGAAGAATGAAATCGAGTGATTTGAGAATAAAAATTGAGGCAGAGATCAAAACAATAAAGATCAAACTATAACGGCGTTCAGAAAGAGATTTTTAAGAACTCAAACTCACCGATATAACAAGCGACGATTCACTAATTCCTGTTGAGATGCCAGTGATAGATTATTCTGCTGTGATAGAGAAATGCTTCTACTGATCCTTGCAAAAATTTTGGGGGAAAATCTCAATAACCCAGATCAAATTTATTATCATGAATTCAAAAAACTAAATCGAAACCCTAATCCCCAAATTAACCATAGAACTGAATAAAAATCCTAACTTTTTCAAGTAACGCAGGAAATCAAGAAGTGATTCAAAATACTAAAAATCAAAACTTTAACAGCAGAAATTAATTAAACCCTTAATTGGATGAAAGTTACTTACTTTAAATAGAGATGTATCTGAGACAGATAAAAATAAACCGGAGAAGAACTAATCAGAGTCTTGAAAGATCCAACTTTTTTCTCTCTGTATGTTGATTTGATCTTCCTTTCATTTTTTTCGATCTGGATTTTAGGTTCTTAGAAGAGAGAAGAATGAGTTTTTAGGGAAGAATGAGTGAATGAGTTTTTAGGGAAGAATGAGTTTTTAGGTAAAGGAAAGACTGGTTTTATGTTTTCTTCGGAAAATACGAAGATGCCCTCGGTAAATCAATCCGACGGTCGAAGGCTCTGAAATCCAACGATGCACATCAATTATCACAACGGAATTTGGTTTTTGAAATCTGACGGACGCGTTTTAAAGTCCACAGATCCAACGGTTATGATAGAAATTCAATCTTTTTACATCAAATTGAAACAAAAGTCACTATTCATTGAACACAAAGTCACCATATATAGGGTCCTCCCTCGCTTCGCTCGGTCGGCCCAAT
>JAJJMA010299545.1:6943-17396 GCA_023529015.1 Papaver nudicaule
ATGCGGGTATGGTTGGAACTATCCTTTTGTGATTATCATACAGAACGACTGGCTAGGTCGTACTGGTATGGTCGGATCATTTTATGGGGAATACCATACTATCTGACTGGTTATGCTAACGTTTACTCGGGAGAAATCCTGGTTTCATAAACTGTATGGGCACTTTATGAGATTGCTATGCGGAGACGGGTTAGAAATAACAATCCTTATTTAATATGCCATATAATTCGTTGACTTGAATTGAGTGATTGGGTGATTTATTATGAGCATGCGGGTATGGTTGGAACTATCCTTTTGTGATTATCATACAGAATGGCTGGCTAGGTCGTACTGGTATGGTCGGATCATTTTATGGGGAATACTATACTACCTGGTTACTGTTTTCCTTTAGTAGAACTGTAAAGGATATTAGTGCTTACTTGAATCCTGTATTAGTTTTCCACTGAGCACCCTTCGGGATGATGTGCTCACTCGTTTCCACTTCAGTGTCCAGTTATCAAAAGCGATGATGCACGTGAAGATTTACGATTCGTAATCAAAAGCGTTAGCGAGTTTTAAAGGTGTTTGTGATGTATTTACATCTGTGTTTGTTGTAACAAAAACACATATTTTATTTATATCACTTGAGAGGTTCTCATTTATATAATATCAAAGATGGTTAGTTTTGGGGTTAATCTGTAGATTGAAATTGTAATTATAGAGTTTAATCGCTTGTATTAGATCCTTAATGCCTCATAGCGTAGAATGTGCTTTTGATTTCTAAGTAGGTCGATTTTTGGGGCGTTACAGCTAAGGATCTCAATTTATCACAGCTTCCTTCGTTGCTGAACCAATGAAAGAGGGCAGGTGTTCCGGCGTATGTATTGGGATTTTACTTGGTCTTGTTGTTGGACTTCTTACTGGTGTATGCATCTACTAGATGTCCATTGAACGACACATAACTATGTGTCCTTAACCGTGGTCAAACTGTCTTTATTGCATTGACCAAACTAAGACACTTATAGAGTGACGTTTACCTGATAAGATGTTTTTCAGCGCTAAATTTCCCCTATTTCGACGGCCACGATTTAGGTTAATTTATGAGCGGCTTAAATGAAAGAAGTATCGAGAATATTGAGTAATATAAGAGATTTTCTTCTCTCACTTCATTTACTCCTCTCTCAGACGCTTACCAGAACCTCACAACAGCCAACGGATTCTTCTCCGACCAACAATGATATCTTCCGTTAACCCTCTTCTCCATTAACCATAGAGAACAATCATCTCCACACGAAAAACCCTTTTCTATTGTTTGAAAGAAAAACCCTTTTATGTTTTTTGAAACCCTAAGTCAGAAACCCAATTTCTGTGGTTCAACCATTTCAATTTCATGCTTAAAAATAAGGTTTTTAATTTAAAAGTTAGGGTTATTGATTTAGAAGTTATCAGGATTTTTAATTTCTGTGGTTTTAATGATGATTTTTTTTTATTTGTAATTGACAGGGTTTTAGGAAACCATCATCTGGGTTAAACAGGATCTTGAGGTATAATTGTTTTTTGTGATTTTTGTGATTTTTGTGATTTTTGTTTTTGTATAATTTTGGTTTGGTTTTGTTGTGTATGATTGATATATCATGTATGCTATCATGTTAAGAAATTCTTTGTTGTCTGAAATATGATCAGTACATGTTTATTTTGGATATTTTGGTAATTGTGAACTGTTTAGTAAGGATTGATTCAATCTGCAGCACTTGGACTATGGATTGTCTTCTAGGAATCAAAGAGTATCATGTTGTCTTCACTATTTTTAGGTCACAATTGTTTATATGATTATGAAAAAGCGGGAATACCGAGATACACCACCAACTTTTTGTTTTCGTCAACTCTGTTGATTATACTACTTGAACGATCTCACAAATCAATATTCAAGTATTCACCAGAATAATTTCAAAGGTCATATAGTCAACAATTGGATTTATGCAGTACTTTTAATTATATAAATATAATGCGGAAGATAAAAGTAATGCACGACACAAGAAGTTTTGTTAACGAGGAAACTGCAAACCTAGCAGAAAAACCCCGGGACCTCGTCCAAATGTGAACACCCTTAGTATGAACGGTATACAAACGCTAGCCTACTCTCAGACTTCGGACTGGACTGTATCGAGACTGAATTCACCCTACAAGCAATTAAGCTACCAATGTGCTCCTACGTCTCTTGGCTCCCACAGTAGCATACGTACTTGATTCCCCTAGCTGACGTCCTTTACAGGCCTAGGAGTTGCTCCACTTCCCTTCGTGAAGACTACAACTACCCTGCCTCTAACAGGACGCCTAAAAGTATCCAAGAAATTAAACGAGAATACGATTGTGATTTCCTTTAGACTTAGAGTCAAGGTTAATGGAAATCGATATGTTGAATAGGGCTTATTGATCTAGCCTAAACAAATTTACCTCCGAACGGGAGACGAACTTAGTATGAAACCTAATTCGTGAATTTGCGTTTGGGAACTTCTAGGGTTTACGATATAAGATCTACCTTACGAAGTTTCTATCAAATCTTGCTCGTGATAAGATTGAAAGAATTCAATATAATAAGTTTGCTGTTTTACCGAGAAGGTCTACGGTTCGAGTCCGTATAGCCTTAAAAATTTGTATAGTTTTCATTTCCTCATTCTTGTTTGTTGGTTGTAGTCGGACAGTCGTTTGGTCCATCGAAATAGAATAATTATCACATGCTCCAAGCGATCCCCGTGGGGGAGCATGAAACGGAAAAATTCATTTCGATGGGCCCGATCGGTCCGAAGAGTGCCCAGGAATCCATCTTTCGTCAATCAAAGAGGTAGGTGAAGAAGAAGTGGCGGTATTGCAGGTTAGGATATTTTGTTGATTCCTAGGTGTAGCTTCTTCCCCTATGTCGCCTATTTTTCAATCGACCCAAGATACATGATGGAATTTTACTTCCGACCTGTGCTTCACTATCCTCAAGTGAAGTCTTTCAATAGTCGTAGTACTAAAAGGACTTCGAGATGACGTCCAACCTTTATGCAAGGATACACAGATGTGTGGAGGATTTAGATTGTATCTTGCAGAAGGTCATTTATTTATAGTGATCACCAAGGGAGGCTTTGCTTAAAATTAAAGCAACCATGAGTAGGGCTAAAGCAAGTTCCGGAACTATGTCCATAGCTTGAATACCCATTCTCAATCTTCTAAGAACTTTGGACTAAGCCAAAAGTTAAAGAAGACTCAACCTTGTTTGAAGGTTCGCGACAATGCTTGTTTGGACATCGCTTTGCGACTTCTGGTCCAAATACTTAGTTTGAACATCGCTTGGATTAAGTTGTTGAATTCCACGGGCCAAGTCATGACAAGTCCGAGAACTAATCATGTGTAGACCGAAAACTTCAAGATATGGAAGTTGGAAGTTTTCGCATGGCTTATATGAACGCGTTCATGAACGCGTTCACAGAGCAGTCCATAGAGTTCAGGAGAATTCTTGAACTTGTATGTACGCGTTCATACAGACTTAGCTCGTTCTCTGAAATCCCAAAGACAACATATGTACGCGTTCACCGTTGGGGTCATTTCAAGAGACAACTCAACATACTCTACCTATACAAATTATCACAAGTGTGACAAATGCAAAGGCGAAAATCCTAGAATACCTTCGGATCATATAAACAACATCATAGACTATTGGTATGATAGAAATGGTAAAAACGATACGGAAAGGAAATACCTTTCTAACCTTCAGCGAGGACGTTATGATTTATCAAGTAGTAAGCTTCGCTTTTCGTCTTCATCAGTCTTCGTCTCGATTACCTAGAAGTATCCTAGTCCGAGTTGTAGAGTAAACTTATCAAGGATTCTGTTTTTGTGTCATAAACTTGACAACTGACTTGAGATAGCAACATCAGTGGGTTCAACCGAGCTATGCTCTAACAATCTCCCCCTTTGTCAATTTTAGTGACAAAAACCAATCTTACATATGGATTCAAAAAGTAAAATCTTTTAGCCCTAACCATAATGTACTTGATCTTCTTGTAATCTTCAGCGTCTTCAGATAAGAGTGTTCCTGCAAGCGAAGATTCAAGGTAGAGATAACAAACTCAAAGTCACCACACATCTTGGTTTCTAGAAGGACATGGTCCAACAAGAGTTTGTTATGCAATTGAGTAGTATGTAAAACTTGGTAAGCATATTGCATCGATGCTTCAAGATACTACACAATTTGATATGTTCTACCCCTTACTCAATACACTAATTTTTGTTATGCCATGACAAGCACATCGATTTTACTCCCCCTATGACAATGCCGTAGACAATTGTCGTAGTAGATAGAAAGATTTTACTCCCCTTTACTACAAGATTTCTCCCCCCTTTTGTCATAAAATAGACAAAGAAAAGAAATATAGGAATCCTCATAAAATCGCAATAACATACCTGAAACGAGAGATAAAAAGATGCAATTCTCTAGTAGATTCCACAGCCGCACTCCCCAAAAATATATTACCATGAAGCACAAGTTCAAAAGAAATCTCCCCCATTGTGTGTCATTCCATAAGGAACAACGCGACTATAGCTCATTTAGAATTTGATATGAGTATGACATAGAGATGATATAGTCTCTTTTACTCATTGGATGAGCTTATGTATAGGAAAAATTAGTAAAACTCAATTTGTTCACAGGGGATTTTTCAATTTTGAAAACGCATGCCTGAGTAAAAAACAATAATGTTCCCAAAAATATGTAGGATTATTGTTTCTCATAAGAATTTTCCCATTGAACTAAGTTTATTACCAACAATATGATTAAATTTTTTTTCTAAGAGCATGTTCTTCTTAGCTTATCCTTCTGATTGTTCCCATGGATCCTGTTCTCGACTCTTGCCTTAGGAGCCAGAGGCAGAGAGAATTTCAGTGGTAGCATTAGAAGTGTTGATATTCATATCGATTCATTACATTTTGGACTCATCTTGATATGTAAACACCATTGAAAAATGGCTCACTGTAAATCAGGAGACGATGTTTAAAAGACAATTATGACAATCACATTGAATTTTCTGGTCATAAACCATCGGGACAAACAGTTACATAACTGTTTGAGCGTGGACTCATCTCACTGGAGATCATTGCTCAACAGATTTTGAGATGATTATTATTGTCTTTTATTAAAAAAAATGGGTGAATTCCTTCATTTAATAAGATAATAATCAGTGTCATACTAGGAATCCCACTTTTTTGTCTTTACTAGGCATAATAGTGATAGGTACAAAGAGTAAAACATAATGATAGTACCATGCCAGCTTTTGCATAACTCCAAGAGAGTTTCTTTGTGACTTGTCCCAGAAGTTGTTAAAGAGACAAGTCGTATGCAGCACTTCAATGAACGTGAACAACACCAATAGACTTTCGAAGATGTTCGAATGTTTCATAGTCTAATGGTTTTGTGAGTATATCAGCTTGTTGTTGTTCAGTTGGCACATAACATATCTTGACAATTTTCTTTTCATAGAGATCTCTAATAAAGTGATATCTAATGTCGATATGTTTCGTTCTTGAGTGTTCTACTGGATTTTCTGTAATGCGTAAAACACTAGTATTATCACAGTAGATATCTATGGTGTTATCACTGATAATTCCATAATCATTAAGCATTTGTTTCATCCATAAAAGTTGAGTACAACACGAACCTGCAGCAATGTATTCTGCTTCACATGTTGAAAGAGACTGTGAGTTTTGTTTCTTGCTGTGCCAAGCTACAAGATTATTTCCCACGTAAAAGCATCCTCCCGAAGTGCTTTTTCTATCGTCCCCACATCCTGCCCAATCTGCATCTGAATAAGCTGTAAGTCTTGCATTAGTATCAAAAGAATATGAAAGACCAAATTACTCTGTGTATTTTACATAGCGGAGTATTCTTTTTACTGTTCATGTGGGATTCTTTAGGATCCGCTTGATATCTTGCACAACATCCAACACTGTAAGCAATGTCTGGACGGGTTGCTGTAAGGTAGAGTAAACTACCGATCATAGATCTATACAGCTTTTGATCAACTTTGACCCCAGAGGGATCTAGTTTTAATTTTCCCGTAGTTGGCATGGATGTTTTCTTTTCAGAGGCCCCCTTTAGGCCGAACTTGGCTACTAAATCTTTCGCATATTTCTCTTGTGAAATATTAATTCTTCCTTTATGTTGTTGGATTTGTAGACCTAAGAAGAAACTTAGCTCAACAACTTTGCTAGTTTGAAATTCTTTGCACATAGAATTTTCAAAAATCTTTAGCTAAACCTTTTGAGGTGGATCGAAAGATAATATCATCAACATAAATCTGTGCAATGATGATATGTTTGTTAATCTTTTGGATGAAGAGTGTCTTATCAACTCCTCCTCTTGAAAAGCCTTTTGCAACAAGGATAAGGTTAATTTTTCACATCAGGCTCTTGGTGCTTGTTTCAAACCATATAGAGCTTTGTTAAGTTTGTATACATGGTTCAAAAACTTAGCGTCTTCAAACCCCTTTGGTTGTGCCACAAATACTTCTTTTTTCAAATTCTCGTTCAGAAAGGCAGATTTGATGTCTATCTGATAGAGTTTAATTTTAAGAAAGCAAGCAAGGGAAAGGAGTAACCGAATGGACTCAAGTCTTGCTACAGGTGCAAAGGTCTCGTCAAAATCGATTCCCTCAATATGTGAGTATCCTTGAGCGACAAGTCTGGCTTTATTCCTAACGATGTTTCCATGTCCATCTGACTTGTTCTTGAATATCCATTTAGTACCAACTACATTGATATTTTTGGGTCGTTCAACAAGTTGCCAAACATCTTTTCTAACGAACTCATCTAACTCTTCATGCATAGTATTAATCCAGTAGGGATCTTTAAGAGCTTCATCAATGTTTTTTGGTTCAAAGTTTGACAAGTAGCAAGCAAAGTGGCATATATTCCTTGCTTGACTTCTTGTCATTCTGTGTGGTTCTTCCCCAATAATATCACTTGGAGTGTGTTCACGGGTAACCCACTTGGGTAGACTCTTGGCAGGAGTTTCGGGTTCAGTTTCCTGAACATCTTGTTCCTGTTGAGAGTTATCATCATCTGGATTAATATTTGTTTTTGTAGGTACTACATCAACAGATAGAGGAGTAGATTCAGGTTTCGAAACGATTTCTGATGGTGGTAATTCAGCAACAATGTATTTATTTTGTCTAAAATCGGTGACATCATCAATTACAACATTTGCTGACCCATCATTACTTGGGTGCGAGTATTGAATACTCTAAATCCTCTGCTGTCAGAGGCGTATCCCAAGAATATGCCTTCATCGCTTTTTGAATCATATTTGATAGGTGCATAAAACACCTTCATTATCATCTATAGTTTATGCTTTCTTTGTTAGTTTTCTTGCAAAATACATTGCATTACTCTTGTTTTCTATTTTGAAGTGTTTATTAGGTGAATCATCCAAAAAGTGCGTAAAAGAGCTAAAGTGAAAGAAGGAGAAAAGAGAAAAAGAGGAGAAAGGCCAAAGACCAAGCTTCACTCATTCAAATGCGGATTTTATTGGCTCCATCTTGAAGAGAATTGAATTACGAAGCCAACGGTGAAAGAATCAAGTCATTCCGAATTCGTATGAAGAAGATAGCGAAAATTGGTGAATGGAAACTAAGGACGTCAGTAGAAAGTAATCAGAAACATGGGCTAAATCATAAATATGAAGAAGTACAGGGACCTGCGAGTAAACAACGAAAAGTTCAGGGACCTAAAAATAATAAATTATGGATCTGAAAACAAATATTGAAAAGTTTGGGGACCTGCAAAAAATTATTGGGAAATGCTACTTGGCGCCCTGTCTCTGTTAAGGGGCAGCTCAGACAAAAGAAGAAAAAGATAGAAGGAAAAAGTTTGGAAAGGAAAGCAGGGGCGTGATTCTAACTCAAGACCTGCTGCTCCTAAGTGAAGGTGTGAACCACCAGACCACAGCTTGTGCTGTGATAATATTTCCCTGGTTCTCTTTATTATAAGATGCTGTTTATAAATTTTAAAACAAACCTAAAAGCTAGGTCGGGATTTCTTTCTTCTCATATTTTGTTTCTCTTCTTGTCTGAAAGAAGAGCCACAAACGTTGCTGGTAACCATAGAACGACGGTGATTTCCAAGGGTTAGGTCATGATTTTAGAAGCCAACAGCGCAAAGGAAAGGAGGGTTATTATTGGTCAAGCTTGTGGTGATTTTAGGCAAGTTTTTGGGCGATACAACAAGGGATGAAGAGTGGTGTTGCTGCCATTGAATGGACGAGATTAAGACATGAATCAGAAGCTGAATAGACAAGGGAGAATGGGTTGGTCTCGGATTTGGAATTGCTTTGGATTTGGGATCCGTTTAAAGCCGAGAAAACAGCACCGACGGGGCATATTTGCCGTTGAAGTTTTGAGATGAATGGAGGAGATTTGAGACATGATTTAGATTGTGGTTGTAATAAGGAAAGTCTGATTTATTTGGGAATTGAAATTCCAGGCCTCGAAGGCTATAAATAGAGGCGCACAAGCATAGCAAAGGGGATATATTCTCACGGTGGTTCTCTCTTGAAGGCAAGGTGTTCGACAAAAGTTTGCAAGGACGTTTGAGCTCTTTTCCCATAATAGTTTGCTTTCTCTCTTCCTCTTAATTGATTTATTGTGTGCTCATAAGCTATGAGGAGCTAAAAACCTCATTGATTGAGGATGAATTCTAAGTTCTAAATATGATTTGAGTTGTTTTTATTCATCGATTTTTAGTTCTTCACATGATTATCGCTTGTTTTTACTATTAAGAATGTTTATGTTTTATTGATAGATTGTCTAGGTGGCCAACTATTTCAATTTGTGAATTAACCTTAAGCTAGTAGAGAACTAGGTATCAGTAATTGTATCGAAATTCCTACACAAGTAGAGAACGTGAGACCTTGCAGAGGGATTCTGTAAAGCAATTGCGTGTAAAAACAACACTAGAAAGTGGACCAAGAGTACCGAGTCTAACTACTAGGATCAACCTAAATTCATAAATCCTAAAGCGTTCGACTAAGTTACACCTTGAGAGAGTACTTCATGGTGGCTTAGACGGATAGAATCCGGTGACAGAGAGTACTTGTTATTCGGTGAAAATAGGAATTTTGGGGTTAGCAGAGAGTACTTGCTTACCTACGGTTGTTGATAATCTGTGAAATAACGAAGAATAGGTGAAGATAATAACTCATTGAAGGTTTAGTAACGAAGAAGGATTCCTTGATCATATTTCTCTCATTGATAATCAACTTTATTTGCTTTCGTATTTACTTTTGCTTAATTACAACCTAAACCAAAACCCCCCTTTTTGTGACTTTTTAACAACTAAAACACTACTCCTCGTGGGAACGAACTCTATTTGCTACTATATTATTTATAATTGGTTACGACACCCATCAAATTTTGGCGCCGCTGCTGGGGAGCAGTGGGCTTTTAGTTGTTATTTATTTATTCTTATTCTTGCTTTCAAGGTTTCCCTTCACTTTTTAATCGTTTCTCTTCTCAATTTTGATTTCAGGTACCTACTTACCTGGCTTCTCACCGTTGCAATTATCCACAGTGCAGACTTACAACATGAAGAGGAACAATTCTACAAAACCCGCCGTTTGTAGAGAAAGAAAAGATGGATGAGAATGGTAACCCCCTTGTACCTCCACATGTACCAAATCCTCCAATTCCACCACCCGCAAAAACACTCAAGGAGCTTCCATCACTAAACTTGGACGAGCAACCTTTTTGTGTACGATTGGATGGTTCCATTGAATTGAAGCCGCAATTGGTTCACTTGTTACCCAAGTTCAATGGGTTGGCAGGAGAAGATCCCAACCGACATTTACAAACGTTTCATCGTATTGTGATCAGTTTGAAGCAAGTGGCTGCGGATACCGATCAAGTTATGTTGACAGCTTTTCCATTTTCATTAGCCGGTGTTGCGGAAGAATGGTTGTATTATCTTCCTCCTGGAAGTATTTCAACTTGACGGCAATGAAGAAGGCATTTTTGGAGAAGTACTTTCCAGCATCAAAAACAACGTTGATTCGTAAGGAGATATGTGGTGTTCGGCAGATGACGGGAGAGACTCTTTATGAGTATTGGGAACGTTACAAGAGGTTGTTAGCTAGTTGTCCACATCACCAAGTTAGCGATCAACTCATCATTCAATACTTTTATGAAGGATTACTTTCAAGCGAAAGACATTTGGTTGATGCGGCAAGTGGTGGTGCTTTAACCAATAAAACCATTGAACAAGCTACAAGTTTGATTGAAAGTATCGCTGCAAACACGCAACAATTCTACACTAGAGGTGGTGAGACAACGGTAAGAAAGGTTAACGAGGTGGATGATTCTTCGCACATGGAGCATAGGATGAACAACATGGAGAAAATAATGCAACAAATGGCGTCGGTTATTCTTCCATCACATGATGAGAA
>JAJJMA010299609.1:0-19375 GCA_023529015.1 Papaver nudicaule
AGAAGTCTGTAGTTGAAAAGTTGGTTCAGGACATGCTTAAATCAGGGTTATTCAGCCAAGCCATAGCCCCTTTGCATCTCCTATTCTTTTGGTGAAAAAGAAAGACAATAGTTGGAGATTTTGTGTTGACTATAGGAAGCTCAACCACATCACCATTAATAAAACTGATTACTTACCGCTGCTGCTCTTGAGCTCTGTTTCCGATTCAATCTCAGGTGTTTCTTGTACTGTGACCAGTACATTTTCCTACAAGTTAGCTTGTGAGCCATGTAGGCTGACCTATTACTGTAATTGTTGGAAACCAAACAACATACCCAAGTAACTAAAACACAAATAAGAGAAGATCATAGAAGATAAGTCATACTTTATTAGGGAGCGGAATACTAAAAAGAGAAAGAGAGATGTCTACCTTTTTGAAGGTTAAGGGTCGATATGTATAGAGATCACTGAGGACATACCCTCAGTGATCCATTACTACTAAGCAATATGGATCTGCTACAAGTTGTGGCGGTTACAATCGTACCTTTCTTGCGTAGAGGAGGGTGCGTAGGACCATTCGTCATACGCTTACATGGATACTCCGCTGAGGGGGTCCGCTGGCATGAGTTGCCTTACATCTTCTTGCGATAGCTTCTAGTCCTAAGGTATTGCTTTGGTCTTTACGGTACATATGAAATATGTCACCCACAATTACTTGACTTGCACTGAAAGTAATGTTTAATTCCACATGGAAACCATTTAGAGTTTATCACCAAGTATTTGGTACAGGATAACAACTTCAAAGATACGGTTTCAAAACAAGAGTGAACAACTGAATATCTTGTTGAATTATTAAAAACGAATAAGTGAATCGCGAGAGATATTTTTGATTAAGATCGAGTTCAGCAATTTGTCAAACCTGGGAGTCTATCACTGAATTTTCATACAATGTTCGTGAAACGGTTCACGATTCGTATGTCACTTTTGTGTTCAGGAGAAATCCTGAAAGCCTTGGTACGCAAACTGATTCGCGTAACAAATTCCACTTTGTGTTAGAGCATTGCTCTGTTATACCTACTAACGTTGGTATGCCAAGTTAGTTGTCAACTTTAGATGCCAAAAAATGTTCTTGATTTATTCTGCTAAAGTCAGACTTGGGATATGAGAATTAGATTAGGCAAGTTGGTGCAATATTTCATATGTCTCCCTTAAGAGCGTAGAGCCACCGCAAGACTACAGAAGACCGCGCACTACCAGCGTATGAACCATGTAAGCGTATTACAAATATTCTTGCACCCTCCACTGCGCGATGTCCTTATGTAACCGACATGGCCAGTCGTAATAACTAATAACTTAGTAATACTGAATCACTTAAGGGTAGTCGTGATCTCTATAAATAGGGACTCTCTTCCCTTAAGAGAGAGGTCAAACTTTTGGCGGTGTTTTTACCTTGCGCATAGACCCCCTTTTGGATTACATTGGAGAGTGTATTTTGATACCAACTAGTGCACATGAATAGAACTATCTCGGGGCAGTTGAGCCCAGTAAATTTCTAACAACTTCATTTTGGTGCCGGGTAAGGGGATTCGACTTAACCTTGTGCAATCGGGGAGAAAGTAGTTAATCTTTAATTGTTTTCATCGTTTCATCGAGTTCTTTATAGTTTATCTTTACTTTCAGCTCTTTACTTTAAGTACCTTTACTTTCAGTCATTTACCGCTTTCCTTTACATTCAACACCTTTACTTTCAGTCATTTACGATTTCATTCAAGATATTGTGCAAACAAGAACTTGTCCACATTTCCCATTCAGTTATTTACAGTTTTCATTTACAAGCTTTCGTCCTTAGCCTTCTTTCCATTTTTTTCGATCATGACAAGAGAAGTTGTGTTGTGAGTTATCTTCTCGGGGAAACACACACATTGAAAAGACTAGGGCACTGAGTACACGACCAATATTTTTGTTACAACCTATAAGATCGACCTTGAATGGTTATTGTATTCCAAGAACTCAAGAATGAGATCTCTTTCTTTACTCATTGAATCACACAACGGGAATCAATACAAGAAACCGAAAGTCTTTGTCAACATATAAGTACAATACTTTATTTACAGGTAATAAGTCAATTATAATGTGGAAAAAATGTTAAGTACACAAAATAATTTTGTTAACGAGGAAACTACAAACACGTAGAAAAACTCCGGGACCTAGTCCAGTTTTTAATACTCTTAAGAATTAAACCGCCAACACACTTACTCTCAGACTTCAGACTAGTTGGTTAAAACAATATGATCCTGAAAAAGAGGGGATACCGAGATATACCACCAACTTTTAGTTTTCGTGAACCTAGTTGATTTAGGTTGTTTAAACGATATCACCGATCCATATTCAAACAACAACATGAGTATAGTTCAGAGAACCGAACCCTAATAAGAATACATTCTTGTAGATCTCAATAGAGATGGATTCACTAAAGGTTATGAATCAACAAACTTGCAATTACTTCAATTATATAAATCAGAGATACTATAATGCGGAAGGGAAAAGTAATGCAAGACACAAGAATTTTGTTAACGAGGAAACTGCAAACCAGCAGAAAACCCCGAAGCGCCCTCGTCCAGATGTGAACACCCTCAGTATTAAGCGAATACATAATCTACCCTACTCCCAGACTTCGAACTGCAATGTATTGAGACTGAATTAACCCTACAAGCAATTCAGCTACCAATGTGTTCCTAGGTCCCCGCAGAAACCTACGTACTTGATTCCCCTAGCTGACGTCCTTTACATGCCTAGGAGTTGCTCCACTTCCCTTCGTGAAGACTAGCGCTACCCTGCCTCTAACAGGACGCCTAAAAGTACTCTGCTGAAAACAAGAATATGATTGTGATTTCTTTTAGACTTAAAGTCAAGGTTAGTGGAAATCTGTTTTACTGAATAAGGCTTATTGATCTAGCCTAGACATTTTTACCTCCTAACGCTTGACGAACTTAGTATTAAACCTAGTGCGTGAATATGCGTTATGGAACTTTAAGGGCTTATCATACGAGATCTGCCGTACGAAGTTTCTATCAAATATTGGTCGTGATAAGATTGAAATAATTCAATCGACCCAAGATACATGATCAGGAATTTAACTTCCGACCTGTGCTTCGCGATCCTCAAGTGAAGTCTTTCAATAGTCGTAGTCCAAAGGACTTCAAGATGACGACCAACCTTTATGCAAGGATACATAGATGTGTAGAGGATTGAAGTTGTATCTTGCAGAAGGCCATCTATTTATAGTGATCATCGAGGGAGGCTTTGATTTAAAGTTAAGCAACCTTGAGTGAGGCTCAAGCAAGTTTCCGAACTTAGAAAAGTCCATAAGCTTGCATTGAGGTCCAACTCAATCTTCTTTTCTAGTAGAAACCTTAAGGTTGTGAGAAGACTCGCCTTGATCAAAAAGGATGCCTATGGCTCAAACAAGTTTGGCCATGCTATAGAGTCCATACACAAGTATACGAACTCAAAGAAAATTGTGGACATGAGTTCCATGGGCCATAATGTGAAAGCTTGCAAGAAACTAAATACAATAGGCAAGAACGTCAACGCATGAACGCGTACATGAATGCGTATGCTGTTGATAGGTTCTTTCGATGGTTTATATGTAATCGTACATGAACGCGTACATAGAGCAATTTGAGGAGTTCGAGAACTTCCTGAGTTCTCATGTATGTGTACGTGAACGCGTACATACAAAGTGCTCAAGCTCTATTAGAAACGATGTTCAAGAAATGAACGCGTACATGAACGCTATGATGTTCACGCAATCTAAGAGCTAACTCTATATTCCACATTCTAGTTAAGCATTGGTCATGAAATGACTTAGATGCTTAAGATAACTATTTTTTATTATCGATCGGATCACATAAACAACATCATAGACTATTTTCATGATAGAATGGTAAATACGAAACTTGAAAGGAAAACCTTTCTAACCTTTAGTGAGGACGATATGTTTAATCAAGTATGTAAGCTCCGGTCTTCATCTTCAATGGTCTTCGTCTCGAATTCCTAAATCTATCCTAGTTCGAGTTGTAGAGTAGACTTATCAAGGATTGTGTCTTGGTCAACTAAACTTGACAGCTGACTTGAGATAGCAACATCAGTGGGTTCAACCGAGCAATGCTCTAACAATCTCCCCCTTTGTCAATTTTAGTGACAAAACCAATCTTACATATGGATTATAAGAGTAAAATCTTTTAGCGCTAACCATAATGTACTTGATATTCTTGTAATCTTCAACGTCTTCGAATAAGAGTGTTCCTGCAAGTGAAGATTCAAGGTAGAGATAACAAACTCAAAGTCACCACATATCTTGGTTCTAGAAGGACATAGTTCAACAAGAGTTTGTTATGCAATTGAGTAGTATGCAAAACTTGTAAGCATATTGCATCGATGCTTAAAGATATTACACAATATGATATTTTCTCCCCCTTACTCGATACACTAACTTTTGCTTTGACATGACAAGCACATCGATTTTACTCCCCCTATGACAATGCCGTAGACAGTTGTCTAAGTAGTTAGAAGATTTTACTCCCCCTTACTACAAGATTTTTCCCCCTTTTTGTCACAAAAAACAAAAGAATAAAAAAATAGGATTCATCATAAAATAGCATCAATCAATGTAGACAAAGGTAAACATACCTGAAATGAGAGATAAAAAGATGCAATTCTCTCGCAATTTCCACAGTCGCACAGCCAAAAAGATATTACCATGAAGCACAAGTTCAAAAGAACTCTCCCCCATTATGTGTCATTCCCTAAAGAACAACGCGACTTTACTCATCGGATTTGATATGAGTATGATTTAGAGTTGATAGTGTCTCTTTTACCCAATAGATGAGCTTGATTATAGACAGAGAAAATACTTGTAAGACTCAATTTGTTTCTCAAGGATTTTTCAGTTGAAAAACTCGCATGCCTGAGTAAAAAAGCAAACAATGTTTCCCAAAATATGTATGATTATTGTTTCTCATAAGAGTTCTTTCATGTATCTAAGTTTACTATCAACAATATGTTTAGAATTTTTCTAAGAGCATATTCTTCCTAGATTTATCATCTAGCTATTCCCATGGATCCTGATCTCGACTCTTGCCTTAGGAGCCAGAGGCAGGGAGAATGCTAGATGTAGCTCTAGAAGTGTTGATATTCGTATCGAGTCATTACATTTTGGACTCATGTTTGATATGATTACCACCATTTGATATTTTATATTTTCTCACTGAAAGTCAGGAGTCAAATATTGGTGCTTAAAAGACAATTATGACAATCACATTGGATTTTCTGGTCATCAAGACAAACAATCACTTAACTGTTTGAGCGTGGATTCATCTCTTTTGGAGATCATTGGTCAACAATACGAGAGATGAGGATTATTGTCTTCTATATTAAAAAAAAAGGGTAAATTCCTTCATTTAATAAGATAATAATCGGTTTCATACTAAGAATCCCACGTATTTGTCTTTACTAAGCATAATTGTGAATGAACAAAGAGTAAGACAAGATCATAGTACCATGACAGCTTTAGCATAACTCGCAATGGAGTTTTTATAACTTATCCCACAAGCTGTTTAATTAATGGGATAAGTATTATGCAACACTTCAATGAACGTGAACGACGCCAATAGACTTTCGAAGATTTTTTTTTTTTTTTTTTTTTTTAAGGAAACTTCCCATGGCAATGGCACACTGGGAAGTAATTTTATTAAAAATCAAAGAAAAGAAAGAGGGGGGCTAGGCCTGACCTCAAAAAAGACAGGGGCAAAAAAAAAGAAAAAGAAAACCAAAAAGAACAAGAGAAAATGGATTACAATCAACAGAATCTGTACACAGGCAGGCATGACCTGTCTATGCCTAAATTGTGTCTCACAAATGAAGGAGGATGCTCCCACCATATAGAATTTACCGAGGCGCCATGCTTTGCCAGAAGATCTGCCACCGCATTCCCTTCTCTATAAATAGACTTTCGAAGATGTTCGAATGTTTCAGCGTCTAATGGTTCTGTGAGAATATCTGCACGTTGTTGTTCAGTTGGCACATAACATATTTTGACAATTTTCTTTTTATAAATATCTTTAATAAAGTGATATCTAATGTCAATATGTTTCGTTCTTGAGTGTTCTACTGGATTTTCAGTAATGCGTATAGCACTAGTATTATCACATTAGATTTCTATGGTTTCCTCCTCTTTAATTCCATAATCTTTAAGCATTTGTTTCATCCATAAAAGTTGAGTACAACACGAACCTGCAGCGATGTTTTCTGCTTCACATGTTGAAAGAGACTGTGAGTTTTGCTTCTTGGTGTGCCAAGCTACAAGATTATTAATCACGTAAAAGCATCCATCTAAAGTGCTTTTTCTATCATCTCCGCATCCTGCCCAATTTGCATCTGAGTAAGCTGCAGGTCTGGCATTAATATCAAAAGAATATGAAAGTCCAAAATAGACTGTGCCTTTTACATAGCGGATTATTCTTTTTACTGCGTTCATGTGAGATTCCTTAAGATCTGCATGTTATCCTGCACAACATCCAACACTGAATGCAATGTCTGGACGGGTTGCTGTAAGATAGAATAAACTACCGATCATAGATCTGTACAGCTTTTGATCAACTTTGATCCCGGAAGGATCAATTTCCCCGTAGTTGGCTTGGGTGTCCTTTTTGTGGAGCCTTGGTTTAAACCAAACTTGGCAACCAGTTCATTTTGCATATTTCTCCTGTGACACGTAAATACCTCCTTTATGTTGTTGGATTTGTAGCCCTAAGAAATAACTTAGTTCACCAACCTTGTTAGTTTGAAATTCATTCCACATGGAATTTTCAAAATCTTTAGCAAGACTCTGTGAGGTAGATCCAAAGATGATGCAATCAACATAGATTTGTGCAATATTGACATTTCTGTTAATTCTTTGGATGAAGAGTGTTTTATCTACTCCCCCCCTTGAGAAGCCTTTAGCAATAAGAGGTGAGGTTAATTTTTCAAACCATGTTCTTGGTGCTTGTTTCAGACCATATAACGCCTTGTTAAGCTTGTATACGTGGTTAAGAAACTTGGCATCTTCAAACCCTTTGGGTTTTGCTACATATACTTCTTCTTTTAGGTTTCCATTCAGAAAGGCAGATTTTATGTCCATCTGAAATAGTTTAATCCTTAGAGAGAAAGCATGTGCAAGCACTAATCGAATGGACTCAAGTCTTGCCACAGGTGCAAAGGTTTCATAAAAGTCGATTCCTTCAATCTGTGAATGTCCTTGAGCGACAAGTCTTGCTTTGTTTCTAATGATGTTTCCAAATTCATCCGACTTGTTCTTGAATATCCATTTAATACCAACCACATTGATATTTTTGGGTCTTTCGACAAGTTCCCACACTTCTTGTCTGACGAACTCATCTAGAGCCTCATCTAGAGTTCCCTTCATGCATAACATTAATCCAAGAAGAATCTTTTAGAGCTTCATCAATGTTTTTTGGCTCAGTAGATGACAAATAGCAGGCAAAGTGGCGAAAGTTTGTCACTTGACTTTTAGTCATTTTGGATGGTTCCTCCCCGATAATATCACTAGGTGTGTGATTACGGGTAAACCACTTAGGTAAACTCTTGGTGGGAGTTTCAGGTTCTTGTTCCTGACTTTGTTGTTCATGTTGATGAAAGAAATCATCTTCTGGATCAAGATCTGTTTTTGTAGGCACCACATCAACATATTGAAAGGTAGATTCAGGTTTCGAAACGACTCTGATGGCGGTAACTCAACAACAATGTATTTGTTTTGTCGAAAATCAGTGACATCATCAATTACAACATTTGATGATTCCATCATCACTTGGGTGCGAGTGTTGAATACTTTAAATCCTCTGCTATCAGAGGCGTATCCCAAGAAGATGCCTTCGTCGCTTTTTGAATCAAATTTTTTTATTTTCTCCCTGTCTTTAAGTATATAACATTTACTTCCAAACACACGAAGATACCCAAGATTGGGTTTCTTTCCATACCATAGTTCGTATGGAGTGTTTAAGGTACGTGACCTTAAGTGAACTCTGTTAATGAGATAACAGGCCGTAAAGACAGTTTCTCCCTAAAATTATTGAGGAAGATCCTTATTGTGGAGCATTACTCTAGCCATTTCCTGGATATTCCTGTTTTTTTCTTTCTGCAACACCATTGGCTTGAGGAGTGTGTGGTGGAGAAAATTGTTGAGAAATACCCAGTTGGTCACATAATTCAAATACTTAAGTTTCTTTGAATTCCATGCCATGATCGCTTCTTATTTTCTTAAGTTTGCGACCGTGCTCATTCTGGATCTTGTTCACAATAATCTTGAACTCTTCCAGAGTGTCATTCTTATGTTTTAAGAACGCAACCCAGGTGAATCTGGTATAGTCATCATTCATCAACCATAACCAAAGCATATTTCTTTCTTGCGATAGTGGCATGTTGCATAGGTCCGAAAATATCCATGTGAATTAGAGCTAGAGGAGCTTTAGTTGCGATATCCCTTGACAATTTATGTGGAACCCTAGTTTGTTTACCCTTTTGACAGACACTACATACACCTTCCACATCGGCATTAATCTTAGGAACTCCCCTCACGAGTTATTTATTGATTATTTTACTTAACAAACGATAGTTAATGTGACCAAATCGTTCATGCCATAAATGTGTTGATTCAATTTTAGTCAAGTTGCACAAGTTTGATTTAATATCAAGAAGGTCAGTTATTAGAACTACGAAATCCAGAAAATATCACGTTCCCTGATTTGTCTTCTATGTCACATTTATCAATACTTACTTTTGTCACAAATTTGACTAACAGGGAGCAAGTTTGCAGTCATAGCTTTTACGTAGACGACGTCCTGAATTTCCGGAATACCAGAGAGCTTGATGGTACCTCTTTTGCTAATGTAACAACAACTGCCATCACCAAAGGTAACAAATCCACCTTTGTATTCATCAATACTTACAAACCATGACAAGTCTCCGGTCATATGTCTACTACAACCGCTATCAAGAAACCATTGAAACGGTGAGGTAGATTTTAGTGCAAGAGCACCAAGACAATATTTTTTGTCAATGACAAAAGAAGCAGTCTTAACATATGGACTTGTACATAAATCTCTTGTTATTTTATGATGTTCTAGAAGTGATGATAATTTTTCATTAAAGAGTTTGCATGTATGATGATAATGATCATTAAGACCACAGAACGTGCATGACGTTTCTGAATTATCAGATTGTTTGTAACCTAATCCAGATTTTACACGAGAGTGGTTCACTATATAGGATTTTGGTTTACAAGCAGAAGAAAGCTGAGCAAGAAGAGTCTTTTTTGCTTTATTTGCTCATCAAGTTGTTTAAAAACTTCTTCATTTTCATCACGTAATTTGTTATTACAAAATTCGACATTGTGTAATCCATGAAAAAGTCCTTCGACTTTGGATATCAATATTTGCTTGGTGTAGCATAAATATTTGATAAACTCAATCCATGAATCAGAGGATTCATTTGGGATAAATTCTAAGTTATAATTAATATCAACCAAGGGATTGTTCATAGTTCACGAGTTAGTCAAACACAGACCGTAACGTCTTTCAAGGTGTTTGCCTGCTCTGATACCAACTAAAAAAGAGGGGATACCGAGATATACCACCAGCTTTTAGTTTTCGTGAACCTAGTTGATTTAGGTTGTTTGAACGATCTCATAAATCAATATTCAAACAACAACCTGAGTATAGTTTAGAGACCCGAACCCTAACAAGAACACGTTCTTGTAGATCTCAATAGAGATGGAATCACTACACGTTATGAATCAACAAACTTGAAATTACTTCAATTATATATAAATCAGAGATAATATAATGCGGAAAGGAAAAGTAATGCAAGACACCAGAATTTTGTTAACGAGAAAACTGCAAACCAGCAGAAAAACCCCGGGACCTCGTCCAGATGTGAACACCCTTAGTATTAAGTGAATACAGATGCTAGCCTACTATCAGACTTCGAACTGGAATGTATCGAGACTGAATTACCCTACAAGCAATTCTGCTACCAATGTGTTCCTACGTCTCTTGGCTCCCGCAGAAACCTACGTACTTGATTCCCCTAGCTGACGTCCTTTACAGGCCTAGGAGTTGCTCCACTTCCCTTCGTGAAGACTAGCACTACCCTGCCTCTAACAGGACGACTAAAAGTACTTTTTTGAAAACAAGAATACGATTGTGATTTCCTTTAGACTTAAAGTCAAGGTTAATGGAAATCGGTTTTACTGAATAGGGCTTATTGATCTAGCCTAGACGGTTTTACCTCCTAAAGCTTGACAAACTTAGTATTAAACCTAGTTCGTGAATATGCGTTATGGAACTTCTGGGGCTTATGATACGAGATTTTCCATACGGAGTTTCTATCAAATCTTGGTCGTGATAAGATTGAAATAATTCAATCGACCCAAGATACTGGATCAGGAATTTAACTTCCGACATGTGCTTCACGATCCTTAAGTGAAGTCTTTCAATAGTCGTAGTCCAAAGGACTTAGAGATGACGACCAACCTTTATGCAAGGATACACAGATGTGTAAAGGATTGAAGTTGTATATTGCAGAAGGTCATCTATTTATAGTGATCATCAAAGGAGGCTTTGCTTTAAATTTAAGCAACCTTGAGTGAGGCTCAAGCAAGTTTCCGAACTTAGAAAAGTCCATAGGCTTGCATTGAGGTCCAACTCAGTCTTTTTCTAACCCGTTAGTCGAAACCTTAAGTTTGTGAGAAGACTCGCCTTGATCAAGAAGGATGGCTATGGCTCAAACAAGTTTGGCCATGCTATGGAGTCCATACACAAGTATACGAACTCAAACAAAATTGTGGACATGAGTTCCATGGGCCATATTGTGAAAGCTTGCAAGAGACTAAACACAATAGGCAAGAACGTCAATGCATGAACGCGTGCATGAACACGTATAATGTTGATAGGTTCTTTCCATGGTTTATATGTACGCGTACATGAATGCATACATAGAGCAATTTGTGGAGTTCAGGAATTTCCTGAGTTCTCATGTATGCGTACTTGAATGCATATATACAAAGTGCTCAAGCTCTATTAGAAACGTTGTTCAAGATATGAACGCGTACAAGAACGCGTATGCTATTCACGCAATCTAAGAGCTAACTCAATATTCCACATTCTACTTGAGCATTGGTCATGAAATGACTTAGATGCTTAAGAGAACTAATCTTTATAATCCTTAGTGTTAGGGCATTGTCTGGTCAAACCCACTAGCGTTGGTATGTCATGCTGGTTGTCAGTTTTAGGTGTCAAAACACAATCTTGATTTAGCCTACTAGAGTTTAGATTTCGGAATTGGGATATAGACAAAGTAGTAGAGACCTTGAAGACGAAGACAGTGATTATAAAGAAGACATCGAATATTCTTCATCGACAAAAGGTTAGTAGGAGTTATGACTTTTATGGAAATTCTTCTATTCTACTTATTCTATCTTTCGAAATAGTCGGCTACTTTAGTAGTGTTATAGCGATTGAGATTTTGTATTCTTGTCTACATAACCATGAGTTATGTTAGTATTTGTTCCCACAATACTAAGGTTACAAGATGCATGAGATAGATTCGATGCCCTTTCCAGTGCAATGGTTTGCTTGCAAATCACATGTAGAAAACAAATGAATCTAAAGGAGTACTCTAGAGAAGAGTCCAGTGGATTATAGCTGAGGGCGTAATGACACGTCTAAGTACTGACCCAGCCCAGAGCTTCCAGCGGATCCAGTTAAATCCTAATCTGGGCAACGGCGGTTCACAAACCAATTCATGAACAGTGACTCCGAAATTTTCTTCTGAGTCCCAAAATGTCAATCGATACACTTAGATGTACGTGAACCACAAATTCGATGAATTTGGTCGGAATCCAGTTGGGCGGTTCACGAACCGTCCAAGTGAATATTCATTTGGATTTTCACGCAGGTTAAACTTCCGACTCCTTTATCTCTTAGTTGGACTTGAGCTTATCAGAATATCTTATGTGGTCCATCTAACGAATCTCAATGTGTCAATAAGATAAAGATTATCTCTGGTCTGTTGGATCTCTATCTTGAAGTGTTTTTGAGCTAACAAAACACTTGGCAGATAAATGTTTAAAGATTTCCAAGTGAGATAAATCTAGGGTTTCTTTGTGTGCAAGTCAAGTAACGGGTTCCTTTACACGGTCACTTGCTAACTTGTAGGTTAAGAAATTAGTTGTTTTATTCCTAAGCAACCTATCTTATTGAGTGTTATAAATAGAGGGTTAAAGAGCGAAAACTACAAGCATCAAGCATACGTGAAGTTTCTCGCTGGAATTGATCGTAAACTCTTTGCACTTCGGTGTAAGATTGTTGTGGTATAGTCATCCTCTATTAGGTAGCAGTTCCTCTGTTAGACTTACCTAACGACTATAAATACTTCTCTATAGAGTTGGGAAACACAGGTAGGAGATAACGTACCTCTGTGGTTGTTATCAGATTAACTTGTAACCTTGGTAACCTGATCACGTTCTTGTCTATTCTATAGTCCTTCTCTTCTGCAATAAGGCTATTCAAGAACTGATACGTTACATACAAGGTTGAAAGGAAGCAAAGCACGGCTGCACTCGATGTTGTAAGACCTAGTTAGCTTCGGTTGTATAAGTTTCTTAAGTGATTCTTTTTACAACTGATGTAGAGACAAGTTGGGCATAGTTTACTCGGTTTACTTGTCAACCCATGCTTGTAAGTAGATTTGCGTATAACCGAGAGCAATTCGAAGGAATTCACTTTACGTATGTCAAAATGAAAAGGACAATTCAAACATACAGTCAATAATTAAGGTTGCAAAGCCGGTATTGTTGACATAAGCCTTTAACAGTGGTTAAAGCAACTCCTAGGCCTGTAACGGAGTCATCTAGGGGAATCAAGTGCGTGACGGTCTGTGGGGGATCTAGAGACGTAAGGAGTGCGACAGTAGCCAATTCGCTTGGAGAGCTTGAGTTGGTCTCTGTTATATCCCAGACCGAAGTCTTATAGTAGGCTAGTGTTTGTAGACAGTTAGTACTGTGTGGTATTCAATCTGGACGAGGTCCCGAAGTTTTTCTACAGGTCGTAGTTTTCTCGTTAAAAAAATCTCTGGTGTCTTGTGTGCTTTACTTTCCGCATTATATTCTCTGATTATATAATTAAAGCAAACACAAGAAGTACGTTATTAATAACCGTCGAGTTGGTCCATAATCCATCCATAGGATTTGCCAAGATTTATCTTGAGTTGGACCGATTACTTGTGATCTCACTCTGGTTATCAGATTTGGATATTGATTTTTAAATCATCCATATCTTATCATAAGACTCACGAGCCCAAACGAAAAGTTGGTAGTATTTCGGTAACCCTGCTTTTTCACTTTGGATCACATAAACAACATCATAGACTATTTTCATGATAGAATGGTAAATACGAAACTTGAAAGGAAAAACTTTCTAACCTTTAGTGAGGACGATATGTTTAATCAAGTATGTAAGCTCTGGTCTTCATCTTCAATGGTCTTCGTCTCGAATTCCTAAATCTATCCTAGTCCAAGTTGTAGAGTAGCTTAACAAGGATTGTTTTGGTCAACTAAACTTGACAACTGACTTGAGATAGAAACATCAGTGGGTTCAACCGAGCAATGCTCTAACAGATCCTAATACTGAAAAGGAAGGGATACCTAAGTACATCACCAACTTTTAAATTCGTGAACCTAGTTGATTAAATTGTTTGAATGATCTCAAAAATCAATATTCAAATAATTACCCGAGTCGAGTTCTTTGTTCTAGAACTGAATCCCTAACAAGAACAATGTTTCTGTAGATCTCAAAGAGATGGATTCACTTAAGGAATGAATCAACAAATTGCAATACTTCAATTATATGATCAGAGATAGTATAATGCGGAAGGTAAAAGTAATGCAAGACACCAGAAGTTTTGTTAACGCGAAACAATTTACGTTACAATTGGTTTCAACTCAAATTCAAGTTATCCTCTCAAAGAGAGAATAATCTTTGATAACCAGAGAGTAAGAAGAAGGATTTAGAGGGTTAGAGAAGAAATAAACATATATTGAGAAGATAATTTAGGGTTTGGGAAGAGAATTGAGAGGAATCGTAGAAACTAGAGAGAAAGGGAATTTTGATTAATCATTTCATAAGAAAACCTTTACAACCAACGCAGCTTATAAAGATGAAATTCAAACTCATAAAAGACTATACCTAGACTACCCACCGATTAATAAGAATATTACAAAAATACCCACAGAACTATTGTCATGATACCCAAATTCATGACAAATCCCACCCCTTCAAATCATCCTTGTCCTCTAGGATGCAGATATCTAAAATGAACAGGGCTGTCAGAATTCAAGATTTCAATCTGTGGAGTCTTCAAAACAGTAATGGGTCAAATTGGAGACTATGAAATTTATTGATCTCGGTTTGCAAAAGCTAACTGTTTCAGCAAGCTCATTGTTCTCCATCATCTTCAGTGAAACTTCCACACAGAGTTTTTGCCCGTAAAGGAAGAACGTACTCTCAATGCAGTTGCAATTCCCAGTAAGTACAAAACTCCCATCTTGATAGGTATGAATAAAACTCTCACTACTCCCCTCTATCACAATCACCAACCACGCAGTTGAAATGATGATACCAAGACCCATCCCATCAAAATATATAAGATCCTCGCACCATAAACTTGAAGAGAACTGAATGTAATACAACCTCAAGGATATAAAGATTAACAAGAGAGTATATCTGAAGTTCCAAGAATAATCTTTTGTCATATAAGATTGCTGAAGAAGTTTACCAAAACAAAAACCATAATCTCCCAATGGATGCAACTGGAGACAAGGAGAAACACTAAAGTTCACTTATAAAAACCCATGCCAGAAGGTAGCTGAAACAGGAAACAAGAATGTAACCCACCCTAGCTTTTCCTTGTTTCCTTGTATTGATGTGTCACTCTTCTGACTCTTGTCAGCACCTTTACTTCCCACACACAAGACTGAGTGCCCATTGCTATCAGTAATAATATTCTCAAACTTATGTTTAAAATTTGTAGCAATCATAGACATGTTGTTGTAAAATGTAAGAGAATAATTCATTGTTAAATCAGAGACAAAACTTAATGTAAGCCAGATTTCTTCAACACTACATGACCACTCTGAAATGCACCAGATTACCTTGAACTAAATGCTTGATATGAGGCCATGCCGTTTCAATTCAACGTTAAAACCAAACTGTCATAAAGCAATTAATACTTAAGTCTTCTTTACCACCAGGCATAAATTCAACAATCATTTGACTAGATAGCTATTTACCCTCACTACTTAAGCCATCAATCAAAATTCCATCAGTGTCTATAGTTGCATTGTTGCATTCCACTCTCCTACGAATTATCCTTTTCCTCAAGGATATGAATTGGGCTACATCTTCTAGTTGAATAGGAAAAGTAACAACTTCTACCAGCATTACTCCCAACCACCTATGTAATTTGTTTTTGCCAATTGCAGTACCACCCATGCCTCCCACACAAAGGTTGGCATAATAAGCACACCCCCTACTTGATTCATAAATATACCAGCACCCCATATGTGAACTATTTGAGCTATTGATTCATGAGCCTTGCTAGATTCAACCATTCGCATCCACTGAGGCGACAATGCATAACTGGTTGTATTTCCATTTGGTGACATTTTCATAAACACTAGACTGCCATCACCTTTGTCACAATTTTTTAACCAACAAAAATACATTCCCATGATTAAACAACAAATCTAATTGGTACCCAAGTTTGAGATCATGATCAAGAACAAATTTACGGTCATAATTAACCATACGAATCAACTCATTAAGGATAAGCAAACAAGAATTATGTATCTGAGGACAAAATTTTGAACTGATTTTAACAAAGTAAGAAAACCTTCTAACAACGTCAAGTTCCCTTCCACAATCAAATAAGGTTCGAGATGAACTGAGACAACAACATAAACATTCTCCTCTGGATAGTTTTTCCAAAAAAGTAACTCCTGTACTTAAAGATTCGACCTTATTACTAAATGAATTAGGTACATAAACGAAGGGTTTACCATCTTGATAGTCTATAAACATCAATTCTTCCTTATGTTTCTGAACTCCAACTACACAACTAACTCCATCGACCGTAGATAAGACAGATTTGAAACTAGATCGATAATTACCTTCATATGTAGCTGAATCGAGATCAATAAGAAGGAATTCTTTCACAGAACTTTGTTTCTAATTTTCAGCAGCTAACGAATTCGTAATATCGGTGATAATCTTCGATGAGATCTCTAAAGAGATCTTGTTGCGAGAGTCTACGATTTCCTTAAGTAAATTATTAGGTAAATTATTTGTAAATGCCAATACACGATCAATTTTCTTTACTAGATCTCTAATCCGAGCGCTGATATTCACCATTTTCACTTGGTCGCACAGGAATCGAGTGCTCTGATACCACTTGTAACGATTTACGTTACGATTGGTTTCAAGAGCATCTCCAATTCAAGCTATCCTCTCAAAGGGATAATAATCTCTGATAACCAGAGACTAAGAAGAAGGATTTGGAAGGTTATATGAAGAAATAAACATAGATTGAGAAGATAATTTAGGATTGGGAAGAGAATTGAGAGGAATCAGAGAAATTAGAGAGAAAGGGAATTTTGATTAATCATTTCAAAAAGAAAAACATTACAACCAACGCATCTTATAAAACTGAAATTCAACTCACAAAAGACAATACCTAGACTACCCATCGAAAAACGATTTTGATTCCACTTAATATCTATTAGGTTGGCATACAAACCGAGAACGTCTTGCTTACAAATCCTATACAATAGATAAAGAGTTGTTCTTATCACGTTATTGAGTGGCCTTATCAGAAGAGAAGGACCTTAGAATAAACAACATCGTAAGACTATGATAGACATGATAGAACAAAAAACAAGTACAATACACAAAAAAAAAACTAGTAAACATAAACTAGTTTCCCTTGAATGATACTCTAGACTTATCGATCCTTAGAGAATACTTTCTCACCAATCCAGATGGAGAACAAAGTTCTTCCGTACTGAAAGGAATAATGTGTATCACAAGCTTACTGTTCCGAAGAATGAAACTTGGTTGAGGGACAAAGCTTGAAGGAGTGATACAGACTCCTATATATATGTCCAAGACTTAGCTTTGAAATGAGGCAAAATAATTTTGAAATATTCTTTAAGCACATTTTTCTTTTTTTTGATCATAAAGAAAATAAAATACCAAAAGATTGCAGCGGAGAGTTATCTCTTTCCAAAATGGAAAGAAGAAACTCAGGAGGACCAAAGTCCCAGGACTGATTTACATAAATATTTTCGCATGCTTAGATAAAGTGTCAGCAGCATCATTACTAGACCGAACAACATGAACACACTCGACACCCCTAACTACTTCTAACAACCTACTGATATCCAACAACAGATTATGATCTTCCCATTTAGCACCAGCAAAATTAGAGGAGACAACCTCTTTAACTGACTTACAATCCCCTTCAAGAACTACATTCTCATAATTCTTCTCTCTAATCCATTTAGCAGCTTCAAGCATTGCAAGAGCTTCTGCTTGCATTGCATCCCTCGCCTTTACAAACTTCACCATGGCCTCCAGAAACTTTCCTGCAGAGTCTCTCAAGAATAGCCCAATACCAGCAATTTTACTATCCTTGTTATATGCAGCATCAAAATTCAGTTTCCTCCAATTTGTAGAAGGAGGACACCATTTCGAGACAACCTTATATCTAGAACTACCCCTGCATCTGTTATTAGTATCAGAAATAATAGTATTCAAATTATACTTAATGCAGAAATGCTTTATGATGTCTATGATCATATTAGGGTGACTATCTTTGTTTTGAAAAACCTTCATGCATCTAAATTTCCATATTTGCCACATTATAAATCTGGACAGAATGATGCTTGCTCCATTTTTGAAAGACATGATGCTTTGTTCATTACCTCAGCTCTTTATCCAACGTGGTAAAGACCTGCAATTCTGATGAGTGTGAATAACTTTAGGTAAGAGAGCAAACCATATCCTTCTATCCATATCACAGTGGAGAAGCAAATGAGCATCAATTTCATAGTGATTCTGACATAAAGAGCAGGAGTAGTGTTCAATGTATATATGTCTTCCAAGTCTGCACCTTGTTTGAAGGATATCATTCATGCATCTCCAAAGAAAAAGATTTAGCTTATAATTTTTAAATGCCATATATTTAACCAGAACTTTTTATCTTCTAAGCTTATTTGATGATTAGAGTTCCTTTGAATTAGAGCTTTAAGAATATATCATTGTTAGAGCTTATTTGATGATTCATATGTAATACTGCTTGACAATCTGAAGACCTTTAAGAATACTTGTGTAATACCCTGACCCAAATGTGATTGCATACATGCATGATATGGTCAAGTATGAGTCCATCTTTGTTTGTGTGAGTGTGCTATACCTTGCTTGTTACGTGTGACTTATGCATGTTACGTGTGATTAATGCCTTGTTTGTTCATTATAGCTAAGTGTAGGGAGTTGCCTTAGCAGCAGGGGTTAGACGGAGGATGTTCAAGCATGTTAGATAGCACATTGGTGCATATATGGCTAGCATGACACTTAGGCTAGACGAGGTTTAGCTAAGTTGTTGTCCTGATTTCTTTCAAGCACGTATGTGGTTATAATAGAGTCCTGGTTAAGGTAGGGAACCTGACACATGAGTCAGAGAAGTTTTGATAACCATTACCTTGTCATAGGTCTGACATGCCACTTAACCATTGGTTGTGAGATATTGAGTATATGGAAACTCTGTTACCTTGCGTACAAGTTAAGAGAGTCCCTAGCTAATGAAACTAGATATAAAATAACAGTATATAAAGAGAACTTGAGGTTGAGTCTAGGGTTGCCGCAAGAAGGAGAGCTAGAACCCTTGAGAACAGAACTTGGATCTAGAGCTGGTAGAGGTCTCTGGTGTATCATACCTTGATTGTTGTTGTGATTGCTTGTTGTGATTGCTTGCTTGTTGAGGTAGGCGCAACACAAACCCAAAACTGTTTTGATTAAGTTATTGTTTTACAAACTTCATATTTCTATCATGTTTGATGATTAACTGACATTGTTCTTGAGCATGATGTTATACTTTGGGCTGAGGTCCACGAGACGGGTGTGATCTCTAAATACTTTATGATTTGGGTACGAGTTATCCATGGAAACGGATGTGATTTCCTAAACCTGCGCAGGGTAGCTCTTGTCTGAGCTGAGCTCCGGTT
>JAJJMA010299653.1:0-17784 GCA_023529015.1 Papaver nudicaule
TACGATTTTATCCTTTTTCCATTTTTCACCATCTACACGAGTCTACACAACATAAGTGTGAGTCACGATCTCGATTACTTTTGTACGTACAAATACATACTAACAATCCGACAAAGTCAGACAAGGTAAGTCGAGACACGATACTATGATGAATGTAATCTCGTAAGACTACAGAGATAACATCATACAGACTGTTATTATCCAACTTGTAGGTTTTAGGAAAAACCTTATATCACTTAGAGATGAGAAGAAAAGAAATCTCTAAGCAATATTGAATGTCATAACTGAAAAAGCAGGGGTACCGAAATACTACCAACTTTTCGTTTGGGCCCGTGAGTCTTATGGTAAGATATGGAAGATCTCAAAAATCAATATCCAAATCTGATAACCGGAGTTGGATCACAAGTGATCGGTCCAATGCAAGACAAGTCTTGGCAAATCCTCTGGATGGATTATGGACCAACTCGACAGTTATGAATAACGTACTTCTTGTTTATGCTTTAATTATATAATCAGAGAATATAATGCGGAAAATAAAGCACACAAGACACCAGAGATTTTTTTAACGAGGAAACTACAACTTGTAGAAAAACCTCGGGACCTCGTCCAGATTGGACACCGCACAATACAAACTGTCTACAAACACTAGCATACTATAAGACTTCGGTCTAGGATGTAGCAGAGACCAACTATATCCCTCCAAGCGAATTGGCTACTGTCGTACTCCTTACGTCTCTAGATCCCCCACAGATCGTCACACCCTTGATTCCCCTAGTTGGCGTCTTTTACAGGCCTAGGAGTTGCTTTAACCGCTGTTAAAGGCTTGTGTCAATAATTCCGGTTTTGCAACATCAATTATCAACTGTATATTTGAACTGTCCTCTATCAGTTTGACATACGTAAAGCGACTTCCTTCAGATTTTCTCCAGGTCATACGGAAATCTACTTGCAAGATTGGGCTTACGCTGAAAACCTCGTAATCAGTGCCAAACTTGTCTCTACCTCAATTGTAAAAGGAATCACTTAAGAAACTTATACAATTGGGGCTAATTGGGTCTTACAACACGTCGTGCAGCCTTGCGTTCCTTCCTTAAATCCTGTAGTTGTGTATCAGTTCTTGAATGGCCTTATTGCAGAAGAGAAGGACCGTAGAATAGACAAGAACGTAATCAGGTAAACAAGGTTACAAGTTAATCCGATTTCAACCACTAAGGTCTCAATCTCCTACCTGTGTTTCCCAACTCTCAAGAGAAGTCTTTATAGTCGTTAGGTAAATCCCACAGAGGAACTGCTACCTAATAGAGGATGACTATACCACAACAAGCTTTCACCTAAGTGAAAAGAGTTTACGATCAATTCCACAGGGAAACTTCACGTATGCTTGATGCTTGTGGTTTTCGTTCTGAAACCCTCTATTTATAGCACTCAATATTAATACATAAATATCGATGGCCACGTCTCATCCACTGAAGGCCGGGGGCACGATAGTAAAAAGAAAGATGAGGTATCGAATCCATCCTCCACGCGTTTTGCTCATCACGAGGAGTGATGAAAACCGAAGGTCACGATGCGCCTAGTATAGATAGGCCTGAGCATGGCACACGTGTGTTAAAGTTGTCACCTCCTCAGTTTATGCCGTGACAGAAGAATAGAAGAACGTGTTGATCACCGAGTGGATATGCAAGGAGCAGTCGAAGGGATAAGAAGTAACATATCCAAAACATCAAAGAAGCAAGGCAGCGAAGATATATCCCACCAAAGAGGTGTCGACCCAGGAATGGACAACCAAGGCGGTGCAGGAAGACCAGTTGTCAACGAAGACCATCAAATGATAGAATAAACCATGTGTAGCAAAGAGAAGATATCTACAGAATCTACTATAAATACCCCTCTCCACAATGGAGGAAGGGGGTCAAAGAATTCAGGAGAGACAAGGTTCTTATACTTTCATAGTCTCATAGTCCACCAAATATCATTGTAAGGAAAGATCATATCAATAAAGTGACAGATTCCCCCGAGGACGTAGACACACAGCGTGTTGAACCTCGTTATATTGCTGCATTACTCACTATTTCAGTGGTCGATTTCATGTGTCATACCATTTCCTCCATACGGAGACCCGACGATTTACGTCTATCACTTTGTCCAAAACTACGATGAATTCCTTAGACCTGATACTCTATAAGTAGATAACGTCGGGAAAGAGGGTTTGTTGCATGATTAGTCAAAGGCATGGGTATCATTATTTGAGTAGCATAATAACCAAACTCTTGTTTATCTTGTCTCATGGAGGATTCTATGAGAGAATTGATCACAATATACGCCACCCTAAGCTCAAGGTAACCCTTGTTGATAACGCTCATTCTCTTGAGTACATCCAAGGTACTGAATGACTGAGGCCAATCTGGATCAAAGTTTTACAGTTATAACCTTTATTTTAATTGTTGTATGATATGGGAAAATTAGTATCAACAGTTTGGCGCTGGAAACAAGGACCAGTGTCTTTGTAAAATTTCAGTAACTAAGTTTTCAGTATATTTTGTGGTTTTTATTTGGTTTTACTCGGCATTTTTTACTCATTAGAAGAATCGTCAAGTAGCCTGTTGCATCTTTCAGTCATTAAAACTTTTATAAGCCTTGCAGTTTGGCTGAAAAAACATAATAGAAAGTTAAACTGATATCTTGAGGGACTCACACCACCCTCTGGTGGATAAAAGTGACCCTGCAGGAGAAAATTTTATTGATCTGCAAAATACCAAGAAAACAAGGAGGCAAATCAGGTTGCCTGCAGAAGTAGACCATTTAGCATCATATAAGTCTAAGAAGATTCGTTTTTCAGACGTTTTCAGAATCGTTTCCTTTTTGAATATTTCAGATATACCCTTAACTTCCAATACGTACGGACGTACGAGGAAATATTTATTTTTAAGCATTATAGATTTCAGGGACGCAACGAAGATCTCGTAAAACAAAAATCAGGCGCGCAAATCAAGGAACAACCGAGCGAAAGCTTCAAGGTCTACGAGGAATCATCTTGGGACCCGGAACAACAAAGCAGAAGAGCCAGGGCTGGAGAAATGAATGAAACGAAAGCTCCAAGCTGTAGGGGAAGCCTGCAATATGAAGGAATGACCTTAGACGAGAGTACACAAAGAGGAGATTCAGAAGAGAGAGGATACGATGGGCGTTATTCAACTCATGAATAAGGTAACCAGGAGACAAAGGCCGGGAGCGAAGAAGAAATGCCAGAAGGAAGCATGAATGAGGGAATCGCGGGCCAATTATTAAAATTAATACTCAAATATAGGAAGCATGAGGAAATCTTTAACACCATGAATCAACAAGGGAGAGTTCCCAAAGGAGCGAAAAGTGTTAAAAACACCTCATACCCGACGAAGGAGAAACAGAAAAGCGAAGCGCATTGTTTCAGCAGATTCGATATAAATGAAGCTTCGGTATTCACCCTGGAAATAAGAACTAACATGGACGCCAACGAAGGAGAACTACAACTGACTCGAGAAAGGAGTCACGCGCAAGAAGAGGAGAAAATGAGCGCGCCAACCTCCAGTTGCGAAGCTCATACGACGAGGAAGGATAAACAGACTACAGAAAAGCACCGGCAAGGAGTGACGACGAGGAAGTTCAAAAAAGGGAAGAACGGAGCAGGCCACAACGATAAAAGAAGAATGACCGAAGTAGTGAACACATCCCTTTCAGTACAACCATCAGTAATATCAAGAAAAGAAGGAAACATGAGCGACTTTGCCTACCCGTCTACGAGGAGAAAACAAATAGAAGAAACGACATGCCATAAAGATCATTGTGAATATCATCAAACACAGGGGCATCGCACCGATCACTGCAAACACCTTCGCAACACGATTGAAGGATACATAGGCCGAGGAGAATTCGGCCAATACCTAAATCCATCACGAAGATATCTTGTTCAAAATGCAGGAGAGATGCATCAAGAGCATGGAGAAGACAAAATATACCTAGGCGAACAGGGAAGCATGGAGCACGAAGAGCCTCAAAACGCTCTTGCACCGCTGGTCGTAACATTGATTATTCGTGAACAAAGCGTAAAGAAGATACTCATTAATGAAGGAAGCGCTCACAACATCTTATTCTATGACCAATTTTTACAAATGGGTCTTAAGGACGAACACATGAATTCGTCAACAAAGCATACTCACGACATCTACGGAATGACACTGGTGCCTAAGGGAGAAGTGACACTACAGGTGGAGATAGGACTTGTGCAAACTCAAGCAAGCTTCTTTATTATCGAAGCCTCATCCCTGTATCATGCGGTGTTGGGGGAGAAATAGGAGGAGAAATATCGAAGTGCCAACAGCAAATGAAGTTTCCGACGCCTTATGGAGAAATGCAAATTTGGAGAGAAACTTTAATTTGATGCAGGAAAAAAGAGGGAGCGTACGAGAAGGCAACGAAACTAACATTAAAAGGAGCGGTACTGACAAGTGGCACTAGTGGAAAATAACCGCATTGAGTCACTACATAAGTGTCGTTTAGAGGCTAACTGAGACACTTACTAGTGTCGGACGAAGTGCCTCAGAAAGTCCGCCTCAGTTTGGTAAGGCACTTGTAAGTGCCGCTGTATAAATTTCAAACTGAGACACTTACTATGTGTCTCAGTGCGCGACACATCATAAATGTCGTTGTACAAATTTTTATTATAAAAAAAAAATTCAGCTGAATTATAAACCCAAAAAGAAATCAAAACTTTAAATTAAAAAAAAAAAACGATAATCGTTTCTAAACTAAACAAACATTATATTAAAATGTGAATTCAATTTACACTTAACAGTTTAAACTTCAATATCAAAGTCTAAAGAAAATTTGAAAACTCCCACACTCAAGTTAAAATGGCAAACCTATATTCCTTTTAGACACACCTGAGTAATAAATTCAACTACTATAAGAACTAACAGAGAGGACGGGTTGAATGCTATTTAAGAGAACCATCAATCCTAAAGGACAGAAATATAATCAATTGCTCTGAGTACGGCATTGCTGGATGTGAAGATAGTAGCTAACTTCTCGTGGAATATCATGATTGTAGAGCAGAAAAGGAGTCCCATCACCAAAGACGTTGTAGCTGATATAACGGAGGCAAATTTTGCACCTTTTCCATTCCCAGCACCAAGTCATGGACACGCAATATAACCATAAATTAACCATAAATAATCCCTAATTACACCAATATAACCGTCAGTCCGATTTCTAAAACTAATCAATTTCAAATCCCTAATTACACCAATATAACCATAAATAATCCAAGCTAAATCTACCGAGGAATGATAATAAAACCATTGGAATCATTACCTATTTTGTTAGTAAGCAAGACAAGATGTTCTCAAGACACGCTTTTCTGAATAGTTCTACTGATGCATGTGAAAACGAAGTAAACGTAACAAGTCAGTTCGGATATAATCTGAACAATTGGATGAGTACTATGCAAATGATCCCAATGCTACGGGTATCATCCTCCGCACGTCAGCATTGGATCAATTCAATGTGGGCCACCAGGTTCAGGAGCATTATAGAGCATGTCAAGTATCCATCACATAACATATAAGATAAAATTTGAGCAGTAAAGCAAGGAATGTGAAAAAATTCAGACCTGTTCATTGATCCCTATTCCATTTCGAACTATTCGTAGAGAACCATCTTTGTTCGCTCCTGAACAAGTTACGACCTGACCTTGGCCTTGCCTCTCTAGGTCAACCACACATAAATCCACTATAGGCCCCAAATTGGCATATCTTTCTACGATTTCGACATACGAACCTTTTGCATCAAGGTGAAGATTTAGTTTTACAAGCTGTCATCAAAAGCAAAATAGGTAGAATTAATTTTCAACGATGTACTAGATGATGTAGTGCAAACAAAACAAAATTTGGTTTTCGCTAACATAGGGTTTGGAAAAGGACCACAGGTAACACTTAGCCTCCTCGATTCGATCTTTCGAGTGTTAGGTTTTTCATATAACCGTAAGCCCACATAAATAATGACAACAATTTTTTCATTCGAGTCTTAGTCTTTCCCCTATCACTAAATCTTTTACAGATTAACCAAGCTTACTTTTTGGTTAATGACTTCACAAAAACGTGACGAAACTAGGGTTACAGACCTCCAACTTGAACTGAAATATGGGGTGACATATAATAAAAAGAACTATCCTGTCTTGCAAGGATTTCTCATGAAAGGCGTGTCTAAAATAAAACCTATCAGTTTTAAATTTTAGCAATGTGACTTTTTAGATTATCTTTGGAAAAGAAGCAACAATTAGTGTAGCACACCTGAAAGTCTCCAAAACTAGAGCCAACGTATACAATTGCATTGTCAAGGTAAGATATTGTAGATGCAATAGATGTCTCACCCAAGAGCTCAATTTTCAGACCAGTTACTCTGCACCAAATAAACAGATGATACAATGAGAAAAAACAAGAATCTATTTCAACAAAAATTTGCAAAATATAATTGTTTCATCCGCGTCCAAAGAGTAATAGCCAATCTTGTGTAGTTCACTGGCCATGCAAACACAACCTTGTGTAGCTCATTGGCCAAGCAATACACTGATTTCAGCGAATGTGGGATTACAAACTTATCGCCTACAACTGTATCTATTAAGAAAAAAAAAGGGTTCGAAAACTTTTCTTTAACCAAGTTCCCTGGTACAGAAACACCAAGAAGATTTGCAGCTCTTCATGACGGAGTACATAAACCTGCTACATTAACATTAGTGTTATTGAGGGTCGATTGCAGCAGGACCTAAATTCAGTAAAAAAGAACTCCCGACAGGTGCTTTCCATTTAAGTTGCAGGCAAAGGATTTACCTTGGTATAGAATTTGAAAATAGTCTGGTGTTCATCCTTTGTGGAGTGCAATTTGAGTACTGCAGAGGCAATGTTAAACCGATTAATTAGAGAATAGATGTCACCCTCGTGGAGAAGTTCAAACTTCCATATAAGGTTCGTAGGTAAGACTCCCATATGATTCACCACCCTGAGATAAGTACACATATGGGAATCAGAAATGGCACTTGCTGTAAAAGAATCAATTCAAAGGAAAGCATAAAGCATATGTGATTGTAAGCAGAAACTTGTGCATCTGTTTTCTTCTTTAATTCTAGTACAACTGCCATTAAACCAAAATCCATCAGCCACCTAAAGGGTTACCAAAGCACTGGCTGGACATGATTCATTAGTATTCAAAGTCCATCTTTACTTTCGGCTTTTTCAAGTGAGGATACTTCCCCATTATTCTTCTTCACCTAACAGACTCACTTACAACAAACCCACTTATAATAGCAAATCAGTAATACCAACACACCACAATAACAAATTCAGAATCAATCTTCAAATTAGATCTTCAAAAAAAGCATAGAAAAGTCGACCAATTGATTACCATAAGGCAACACTTTCCACAGTTGGAACAAGGAACAACGGATGAAGTTCACATCACCACGACCACCATTCCTTCGCTTAAATGTCTACACAAAACAAACAACTAAATCTGATTTAAAAAAACAATACGAAAAAATCAAGATTCAAAGAAAAATGTTTGGATTGAGAGATGATCTACTCAGATCTGAGCAACCAAAAAAATAAAAGGAAACTCATTAGTCATTCAGAATCTATATTCAAATCAGATTTTCAAAAAAAAACATAAAATGAAATCGACCAATTGATTACTTTTTCACAGTTGGAACAACGGATGAAGTTCACATGACCACGGCCACCATTCCTTCGCTTAAACGTCTACACAAAACAAATAACTAAATCTGAATTAGAAAAACAACACGAAGAAACCAAGATTCAAAGAAAAATATTTGGATTGAGAGATCATCTACTCAGATCTGAGCAACCAAACAAATAAAATGAAACTCATTTGTCATTTATAATTTATTCTGGAAAACCTAAAAATCAAAGAACTACTCAATAGTGTGGAAACAAGATTAAGAAGAAAAAAAATCAAGAAAGTATATACCTGTAAATCCCTAGATTTCGATAGTTATGAAAGAAGGAGTGATTGGGGGTTCGATAGTTTTCGAGTTAACAGAAAAACAAGGTAGATTTAGAGTTTGTGTAACAGGCGTTTGATTTTATGAGTTAGAGCGAGGGAAGGAAGAGGAGACGGAGAAAGACGGAGATACAAAAAGGAAACTGAAGAGGAATTGTGTAACTGGCGAAGTTTTTTTTTTTAATCAGGAAACCCTCGATGCTAACGAAATCCTTTGCTTCATCTCATCCGTTCAAATAATTATCTGAGAATCTGACCAAGGAAACGTTACTTCATAAGTGCCTAAGTGTGGTCAACGCGACAAAGGCATTTTGACCCTAGTCACCAACACATCAGTAAGTATCGTTTAATAATTATATTGTTCCACCCGCACAGAGACACTTACGATGTGTTGCTCTCACAATGACATGTACTAAGTGTCTTAGTGCAGTGTCTCAGTCCGGCCATTTTCCACTAGTGTGTCAAGAGCAAGAAGGCCAAAGATACAAGAATAGGTGAATAGAGAAAACCGTCAGGGGGACAGTCAAAGGAAGCACGAGGAATGGTAAAAGTGAAGGTCCATGAAGTCATCTGCGACTATATTGATGAATCAAAAATCACACGCAGGGCAGGATAAAGAATGACCATCCACCAGGATGAAAATAATTTTACAAAAGAAAGAAAGAAACCTATCTGTATGGATATGAGATCCACGGCAAACTTCATCACTTAGGACTACAATACTAGACATTTTTAGGGGTGATGGCAACACCGTATAAAAAAAATAGCAAAAAGCGCAACAGAACAATTGTCATAGACAAGGAGCATACCTGCGGTACACAGGTCATCTCTAGGATCCTTATGCATGGACATAAGGCAAAAAGTAAGAATCCCGATGATAGAGATACTCACACGTCGTAAACAGCGGGAAAGCCTATTTCCCGGACTGTTATCCTAGATCCCCTCTGGCCAAGGGTGGTCGACAAATAGGGCCAGTCCAAGAAAACATGGGTAAACACACTTACCTGAGGGGGGGGTAAAATCCTATCAATTTAAAACACACTTACCCAGGGGTAATCACACTTATCCCAGGGTTAAAACAGTAGCCTTAAGTGGTGGAGGATGATTATGATACTCATTAAAGCGGATAAATTGTACAAAAAAAAAGATAGTCCAGGTGAACGAGGCCACCCTCGTCACCCAAGCACAAGAAAAAGTCAAGAACTAGAACGGAGCCATCTCTGTCCCACCAGCAAAAGATCAAGTACCTAAAATGGCAATAAAACAAGAACAATCCAAGCTACCTAATCTCAAGAAAATTCAAAATAGGAGCAAGGCCATCCTCGTCCCGGAAGTAAAGATAGTTACAAGTGAACGAGGCCATCCTCGTCACCGTGATCAGAATAAAAAGAAGAAAAGTCAAACATCAGGTTCTTCGGCACGAGGAAATCTCAACCCAAGGTTGGGATGCAGACCATTGACGTAATTCTCGTCCTCCACGAAGGTCATATTAATGAAGTCAGTAGATTCATGAGCATATTGACGAATCCGTTGTGCAGCACGAGCATTCGCTTCTTGATTCACATTCACCTCGAGAGTATTAAGCTTACCACGGAGTTGGTTAGACTCCTCCAAAGACGCCTCACGTTGATTGAAGGAAGAAACGGATTTGTCCTTCTCAGACGCCAAGTTCTCAGCCGTTGAAAGCTTTTGATTGAGTTCATCCACCTAAGACTGCAACTTGTTGTGTTGCTCCTTCTAGCCTACAAAGACAGAAGAAAATCGTAAGAATCAGACCGAAGAAAGAACAAGAAGGAAGTTACAATACATATCCTAAGCTACCTTCGGCATGACTCTGAGATAGTTCAAGACTATGTTCGGCGTCGATACAAAGAGAATCAACCCGAGAATAATCCTCGGACAATTGGTTGTACTTAGACTCCAAGTCTTTTATAACAGACTGAAGTGATTCAACCTCGGTCTCAAGGGAACGTTTGGCTATATCAAGATTGTGAACCCTTTGAGAAAACTCCATCACAGCAGAAGCCGCAGCACTAGCAGGTTGAGACGACGAAGGACGAGCTTTTCCCATTTCTCTTCCAACTCTTTCTCCTTCAAATACAACGAGTTTCGTTCAGCAATATCCTTCGCTGACTTCTTTTCTAAAGCTTCTAAATCCTCACGAAGGATATTATTCCTATTTTCTTGAAGAGCAGCACGCTGCTCCAGTTTAATAATATCCTTTTTTAGCTTCTAGATAAGCTCATCCTTCGACTTTACCAATGGTTCGAAAAATGCCCGAAGACTATCAAGTTCTTTCACTACTTTAACATTATGAGAACGAGACATCTCCAGTTGGTTCTCAAGGCCACGATTAAATATTAAGTATCTATCAACCTTTGCTCAGTATACCATAAATTTTGGTGTAAATCGTCACATTCAGCACGAAGGTCTTCAAAATGATAACCAGAGAAGGAAAGTCAAATCAAACCCCCGAAGCCCGGAGAACAGACAAATGATAAAAAGCTACGGACACTAAGAAATGGGAAATAAAGAATGGACTTACCTCTGTATCTTTCAATTCGCCTAGTAAGGGAAGAAGAAGATGAAACTTGGGCCTTCTCCGCGGAATCCTTGGCAGCTCGGACATCCTCTAAATCTTTCTTCAAACTCAACAATTCTTTCTCAAGATCTGCTACCTTCGAAGACGAAGTACTGCCTTGCTGGGAGTGTTGCAGCTCGTTGAATTTTATCACTGCGTTATCACGGTCAGAAACGATCTGGGAAGCGTTGGCTTCAAGCTGAGCACACTGCCGGATAAAACTCCAACAACAAAGAAGAACTTTGCACATACTGAGACAACTGCAAGAAAAAAAGGAAACAATAAGACATCCTCGGAGACCACACAAGGAGTATTGTACCAGCAATAACAACAAATGAAGATTTACCGCGTATAAGTACAAATCGGGGAGAGAACCAGAGAATTGCTTCACTCTTTCCTTCGTCCTCTCTAACGTATGTACTTCACCAGCAATAGAAGAATGAGCGGGGTCCAGAAAGCACTTCTGCGCCTTCGCCAATTGAAGACCCAAGGCCTCCTCCAGTTGAGACTTTTCCTCAGGGCTAACTAGCAAAGAGCTCACGGAGGAAACATGCGACGCAGGTTTCAGACACCGATTGAACAACACATCATCAGACTCCATCAAAAGCGAAGATCTACCAGCCGAAACCACAGACACGGGGACCCGAGGGACAATCTTAAACAATGGAGAACTGCTCACACCGCCGCCGAAGGAACCACCAGCGGTAACAGACGAAGTACCAATATTACTCAATCCCTTGATAGTAGAGCCTGACCAGTCCAAACGAGGAAAACTAGGCAAGGGAGAAGAAAACAACGAAGTACCACCCCCACCAGAGGCCGAAGTGAGCATACCACCAAACAAAGTGTGCTGAGAAGGGTTACCCACGTCCCCATCAACCTTATTCTTCTTATTCTCATTCACATAAGTCAAGTCAAGGGGCTGATTAACATAGCCAGAACCATCACCTCCACCAATGTTGTCCTCATCATCATCACTCTTTCGCTTCTTAGAAGTATCACAAACATTATCATCGCCACCACCAGAAAATTTGGACGACGCACTATCATCTTTCTGCTCGTCACTCTCATCTTCTTCATCTCCTTCTTCCATAACAACACTAATCTCTCTTCTTTTTACCACTTCCATCACCAAGTTCATCTTGTAACCCATCGTTAGAAGGGATACCACCAGTACTTTGTTCTTCGTCATCACCAGATTTTTTCTTCAAAGTTCGTTTCTTCGGCTGCAACAACACAGTCATAACCTTGTCAAAACTATGGTCTAGGGGGAAATACCGAGGAATATGAAAACTTAAAACTAAAAAACCATACCTTTGACAACGAAGCAGAACTATCATCCTTCCCTGAAGCAGACGCACCGCTTTTTCCAGCCTTAACCTTCTTCTTTCTAGGAACATGAGCAAGGTCCGTGTTAAAAACCCAAGCAATAAAGTTACGATACTCCTCAGGAAGCTTGGTTAAAGACCTTGGCACCCTATTCCCCGAAGCATCAATCTTGAAGCCAGCAAACCAAGGGCCAACAACCTTCAGAGGAGTCTGCATCCACCTTCGATCATGATCCAGACGAATCCTTTCCTATATTGGGAAGGAATTCTCGGTACCAGGGATACGAGTGCGGTTAACATCGTCACACTCTTGTAACAACGAAGGAGTCCCCGGAGCTTTAAGACGACGAGGACGCACGCACCAGGGCAAGTAGTTCGTACTTTGAATATCATCACCCCACTTGGCATTAAAATTGGCAGGGGTGTAGTCTCAGGAACGGGCATTAACAGGAGGGTCGAAAGGATTGTATCAATTTATCCTTGACTTTCTCTTACTACGAAGCCAGCACTCATGGAGGATCCGGAGAAAATTCCCACTGTATTTACCTCGAATAAAAGACTTTGAGAGGATGTTACGGTTCGACAAGACATCGAAGTAGAAGGTATCATCGGGGTTAAACAAAGGCAAAATTAACCCAGAAGCAAGCTGAACAAGCGTGGTAAGAAGAGTGTTTTCATCAAAGGGAAAATTGGAAATCATGTGCTCAGTCAAAACGTCAGTATCCCCTCCGTAGAACTCAACTACAAAACCATCAAGAAGGTATGTACTTTTGATTTCCTCGATGGACATATATCGATAACTCTCAGCAGACTTGGGGCAAAGCCTCGTCGCTTCGTAATGAGGAACGCTCATGTCTACTGCTTCGACCGAGGTTGAGGGGGACGAAGTTTCTTCTGATTTAGACTTTGTGGCCTTAGACTTTCTTCGCGTCATAGATCTAAAAAAAAAAAAAAAATCAAGAACGGCCATGGAAGATGAAACAACCACCATACGAGGAATATACAAAGCAACCAGCAACAAGAATGAGTAATCACGACAGCAAAAGAAAACGGAGCAGGCGATAAACAATCGCAGAAACACCATTACAAGAAGCAAAGAAGAAATAAGTAAAAAAAGAAAGTATCAATGCCAAAGAAGATGAACATGCCAAGGAGTTACATGAGAAGATAAGTTCTAACCGCTTCAGCACATCACCGGGAATAAAGAAGAGGGATAGCAGAAACCAACATTTAGAATCCACCGGTAGAGGAAATCAGCAGTAAAAAGGGAAGTAACGACAGACTGAGAATGAAAGAAAAACCTCCCGTCAGAAGAAACAGAAATAAGAAAATAAAGGAGAAGAAGTTAAAACTAAGATCTTCTCTTTGATACTTATAGGTTCAGAAAATGATTAGTAACTGATCAAAGATTGGGACCACACAATAAAAGGAAGGGTTTTCTTCCACAATTACCCTTGGTAATAACTTACATAAAAGGGGAAAATTGTTAATACATAAATATCGATAGTCACGTGTCATCCACTAAAGGCCGGGGGCACGATAGTAAAGAAAAAGATGAGGTATCGAATCCATCCTCCACGCGTTTTACTCATCGCGAGGAGTGATGAAAACCGAAGGTCACGATGCGCCTAGTCTAGGTAGGCTTGAGCATGGCAGACGCGTATTAAAGTTGTCACCTCCTCACTTTATATCGCGCCAGAAGGATAGAAGAATGTGTCGATCACCGAGTAGATATGCAAGCGGTGAGGAGCAGCCGAAGGGATAAGAACTAACATATCCAAAACATCAAAGAAGCAAGGCAGCGAAGATATATCCCACCAAAGAGGTGTCGACCCAGGAATGGAAAACCAAGGCGGTGCAGGAAGACCGGCTTTCAACGAAGACCATCAAATGATAGAAGAAACCATGTGTAGCAAAGAGAAGATATCTACAGAATCTACCATAAATACCCCTCTCCACAATGAAGGAAGGGGGTCGAAGAATTTAGGAGAGACAAGGTTCTTATACTTTCATAGTCTCATAGTCCACCAAATATCATTGTAAGGAAAAATCATATCAATAAAGTGACAGATTCCCCCGAGGACGTAGGCACACGACGTGCTGAACCTCGTTATATTGCTGTATTACTCACTATTTCAGTGGTAGATTTCATGTGTCATACCATTTCCTCCATACGGATACCCGACGATTTACGTCTATCACTTAGTCCAAAACTACGATGAATTCCTTAGACCTGATACTCTATGAGTATATAACGTCGGGAACGAGGGTTTGTTGCATAATTAGTCAAAGGCATGGGTATCATTATTTGAGTAGCATAGTAACCAAACTCTTGTTTGTCCTATCTCATGGAGGATTCTATGAGAGAATAGATCACGATATACGCCACCCTAAGCTCAAGGTAACCCTTGTTGATAACGCTTATTCTCTTGAGCACATCCAAGGTACTGCATGACTGAGGCCAATCTTGATCTAAGTTTTATAGTTATAACCTTTATTTTAATTGTTGTATGATATGAAAAAATTAGTATCAAGTGGTTAGCAAATTCGCGACTTTTTCACGAATAATTCGCGAATATTACGAATTGCGAATTTCCGTTCAGAAACACCGTTCAAATGCAATCCCGAACTAAAAACGCGATTTGTATGGCCTCACCGAATTATACACGTTTTTCCCGAACTCCGTTTTAATTCGCTAAGAAAACTCGCCAGCTATTTTCAACATTTTTATTACTCATCTCTCACTGAAATCAAAATCAAAGGAATGAAAAATCATAGTATACAACACAGTCAACGAATTCAACCATTCACTGGGAATATAGGGTGGGAGAAAATTATGAAATCAAACATAAACTTTAATTACGATGGTTAGTAGATTATGAAATCAATTAATCTTCTCGATTGAGAATGAGTAGATCTTGTCTGCTAGGATGAGAGATAGAAAGTTAGTGGTGGAGGAGCAGCTAGCAGCAAGAAAAATGAAAATCTTATCAAGTGTTTAGGTTTTAAATTTTTTTAAAAAACTTCGTTGTGGTTTGGGAACATCAACTTGACGCTCCTGTTAATTGTTTGACCTTGTTTTCGTGTTTTTACTCGAGTTAATTAATACTCCCCAGTAGCTTTGGGAGACAAGTATATAAAATTGGTAAAGAAAATACTCTTTACATGGTCAAAATAGTTGTATATATTATATAATTAGCATAATAAACGTGCCGAATTTTAAGTGTCGCATTTACATATCTGAAACGCATTAAACGCGTACGTACGAATTCCCGCATTTAGATCGAATTCTGCAAAATTGACCGCATATTTGACTGAATTGACGTTAAATCTAGACGATATGCGCGCACGTTTTCCGTCCCGCATTTTTGTTGTTCTCCGAATTGCTAACTATCAACACTCAATAAGATAGGTTGCTTAGGAATAAAGCAACTAGTTTCTGAACTTATAAGTTAGCAAGTGCCCGTGTAAAAGAACCCGTTACTTGACTTGCACACAAAGAAACCTAGATTTATCTCAATTGGAAATCTTTATCATTTATCTGCCAAGTGATTTGTTAGCTCAAAATCACTTCAAGATTGATATCCAACAGACCAGAGATAATCTTTATCTTGTTGACACATTGAGAATCGTTAGATGGACCACGGAAGATATTTCGTGATAACCAAGTCCAACTAAGAGATAAAGGAGTCCGAAGTTTAACCCGCGTGAAATCCCAGAAGAATATCCACGTAGACGGTTCGGAACCGTCCTTCTGAATTCCGGCCAAATTCATCGAATCTGTGGTTCACGTACATGTACGTATACAAATTGATGTTTTGGAACTCAGGAGTGAAATCCGGAGTCATTGTTCACGAACAGGGTCGTAAACCGTCGTTGTTCAGAATTAGGGTTTAACTGGATCCACTGGAAGTTCTGGGCTGGGCCTGTACTTAGACGTGTTATTACGCCCTCAACTATAATCCACTGGACTCTTGCTCAAGAGTACTCCTTTAGATTCACCCATATCCTACAAGTGATTTGCAAGCAAACCATTGCTATGGAAAATGGTATCGAATTTATCTCACGCATCTTGTAACCTTAGTATTCGTGTGAACCAATACTAACATAACACATGGTTATATAGACAATAATACGATCTCAATCGCTATTAGTATCTCTACTAAAGTAGCCGCGACTATTTCGAAAAATAGAATAAGTAGAATAGAAGAATTTCCACAAAAGTCATAACTCCTACTAACCTTTTGTCGATGAAGAATAATTTATGTCTTCTTTGTCTTCACAGTCTTCGTCTTCAAGGTCTCTACTACTTTGTCTATATCCCAATTCTGAAATCGAAACTCTAGTAGGCTAATCAAGAATTGTGTTTTGATACCTAAAACTAACAACTAGCTTGACATACCAACGCTAGTGGGTTTGACCGGACAATGCCCTAACAATCTCCCCCTTTGTCAATTTTAGTGACAAAACCAATTTACATATGGATTCAAAAGATATATAATAAAGATCTAACCCAGATGTATCTTGATTTCATGAATTCTTCAACTTCTCCTTTGAGTCTTGATGTGTTCTTTTAACTCTTGTTGAAAAATCCGTAGACAACACCTACAACATATCTAGCTCAAACAAGTTTAAGCTTACATGGGTTAATATGTTAATTGATAGGTACTCAAAACACCTATTCAGTAGTACCTAATTTATACACTTTAGTCGGCTAAAGCCTCGTACATTCTTTATTTTACGTCGTTTTCTATTTTGCAGGTACTTTGAAGTCATGTTATATTAAATGAAGCAAAACAACAATTCAATTCACTATTCGGAGACATATGAAGTTGATAACTTGAATATAAGAAGGATGTAAGGTTTTAAAGTGTCGCGAGCTCGAGAAATAAAAAAAGGAAGAAAGCATGGTCGGTCAGGCTGGACCGACCAGCCACAGAAGAGGTCGATCACTTCTGAATGACCGACCAAAAGAATAAAAAGTAAATAAGTTTCGGGCTAAAAGAATAAGGAGGGACTTATGGCGAAAGATGATAGAAATGAAGGACCAAACGCGAAATAAGAGAAGAAAAGGAGGACCTGTTCAGAAATAAAAAATAAGAAGTTAGGTTGTTGTGCTACTTTCACGTAGGGCTGTCAATAATAGTCCGAAATCCGACATCCGTTTCCGAATATTAGAGTTCCTATAGGAATTTATCCGTTATATCGGATATCAGATTCCGGATCCGAATCCTTATCGGATTTTTACCCCTTAACGTAGTGGCAACGGATTAGGCCACATCCGATAGGTTAACATCCGATTCCGATAACACTAGGAATGTACTTGTAATTTCCATCACCCATTAGTATTATTAGATGTTGAAACTAGGGAAAACTCATTTCCCCTTTGTTCTCAGTTGAGTCAGTTCTTCTTCTTCTCTTCCCGTCTTCCAAGTCCTCTCAATCAGTCAATCGATAACAATTAATCGAGTACCATTTGATTCCATTTTCCTTAGATCTCTGTCTCGCTCTTCTTCTCTCTGTAATATGGTGAGTTCAATCATGAAATATGTTTGTTTGTGCTGTGAAATTGGAAAGATTTAGAAGCCAACAGGGATTGCAACAAGGGGCTTTTGATGGATTTGATGTATGATAGCAATATACGTTGGCGGTGGTGGTGTTGTATTCCAGATCTTGTCTACCATTGATGTATCAGTATCATTGAAGTTCTTCAAAAATTGGAAATACTTGATTTTTTGATATGGGGTTTGTTTGTTTGTGTGAATTAACAAAAACCCACACTCAATTTATTCAATTTGTGAATGTGTGCTTTATCTTGATGATGCA
>JAJJMA010299700.1:0-13797 GCA_023529015.1 Papaver nudicaule
TTCGCCCTTGTGTAACTGTTTCTTCTTTAGGTTAGTCCGAGCTTTCGCTGTTGACTCTCTCGGCATGGTTAGGCTTTCTGGATGCGAGACACATGTTCCGAGGGGTTTTACCCCCTACACATTGAGCTGGGAATTCCTTTTCCTAGTTATGAGGTGTTTGGGGTTTAATGAAGTTTTCATAGATTGGATACACACTCTTTTGAAGTCTGCAAAAATCTCAGTTTTGGTAAATGGTGGACCTGCAGGATATTTTGGTGTGAGTAGAGGATTGAGACAGGGAGACCCACTCTCCCCTCTTTTGTTTGTTATTGCAGAGGATTGCCTGAGTAGAATGTTGAATAAAATGGTTATACAAAATGAGTTAATCCCAATGGTAAGCAGAAATGGTGTTAATCCAACTCATGTTCTATTTGCTGATGATGTGTTTCTGTTTTGTAATGGAGAAAAAGGAATGTGAAGAAGTTGTTGGAGATTTTATAGAAGTACCAATCTGCTTCAGGTCAATTAATAAATAAAGATAAAAGTAAATGGTTCATAGGAGGGACAAGTGACACAAGAAGACATCAGATTGCTGCATTATGCTCTATGCCACTATCCACTTTCCCTGATAAGTATTTAGGAGTGTATTTGGTGCCTGGTGCTATTAAAACTCATCATGTATGGAGTGTAGTTGAAATGATGCAAGACAAGTTAGCAGGATGGAAGGGAAGGTTGTTATCTTTTCAAGAAAGGTTAGTTCTAGTCACGCATGTGCTGTGTAGTATTCCAATATACAATATGTCAGTATATAGGTGGCCAAGAAAAGTTTTGAAGACTTGTGAGAGAATCATTAATATTTTTTTATGGTCAGGAGATCCAGCAGTGAGAAAAGTTGTTACTTTGAACTGGGATATTGTGTGTTCTCCAATGGAAGAAGGTGGTTTGGGGTTAAGAAAACTTGAAGTTATAAACAAGTCATTGCTCATGAAACTGCTTTGAAAAATTCAGACAGGATCAGATGAATGGGAAATATTTTTTCAAGCCAAGTTTCAAGATAGGAGAGGAAAATGGATTACATACTATAAGAAGTATTCCATTTGGCCATCTATCAAATGGGTCATGGAAGATGTACTTAACGGAACTAGATGGTTAATTGGGGATGGAGAGGATATCTCTGTTTGGGATGATGTATGGGTTAAAGAAAGAGCTCTTAGTGAAATATATCCAAACAATACATATATGTTGCTGCATAGAGAAATTAAAGTTGCTGATCTGTTGCTGAATGGAGAATGGGTTATACCCACAGAAATGCTTGATATATTTGATATCAGTGAGTTGCCAGTTGTGGATGGGAGAAAAGATAGAAGAATCTGGGCTTTTACTACTACTGGTGTTTTCACAGTTACTTCTGCAGCTGAGAGTATTAGAAAAAAATTCCCTAAACTTCAGTGGCCAAGTAAGGTTTGGAATGGGAGTATGCATCCTAGCATCTCTAGCAATGTGTGGAAGATAGTCAGTAGTGTTGTTTCTACAGATGACAACATGAAGAAGAGGAAATTTAAACTGGCATCTAGGTGTGTTTTTTGCAAGTGCAATGAAGAAAATATGGATCACTTATTCTGGTACTGTAACTATAGTGAATTAACCTGGAAATTGTTAGGTGGTATGTTTGGTTTTCTCAATCCTAAATCTTTCAAAGACATTCTCCTTTTTGGTCAAAATAAAAGTCCTGCAGTCAAAGAAATTTGGAGAGCTGCTGCTATGATAACCTTGAGAGAGATCTGGTTTACCAGAAATAAAATGATCTTTGAGAATGTGGCATATAATGAAGTTGTGTTGAGGAACAGAATTATCAACTTGACTGCAGAAAATGAGGTAAGGATGAAGGCAACAATGTGGAATACTTCATATGATTTACAGATCCTAAAAACTTTTGGCATGAAGTGCAGAAAGGTTAAAGACTTCAGAGTGGTTGAAACTTACTTCAAATTGCCACAGATTCACCAACTTTTACTGTGTTGTGATGGAGTTTCTAGGGGTAACCCTGGTGCTGCTGGATATGGAGTGATGGGCAGAGATAATCTTGGTGGCTGTGTTATGGCTATAGCAGGAGGTATTGGTACAGCTACTAACTACATGGCAAAAGTGATTGCCATTCTTTGTGCAGGTGAGTGGGTAGTTCAAAATGGGTTCAGAAACTTAGTGTTTAGAACTGATTCTAAAGCTGCAATGATGGCATTTATGAGCCAAAAGGTACCATGGTTTGCTCAGACTAGATGGAACAAGATTTGTGACAGTGTTGAGACTTGGGAGTTTGTGCATACATTTAGAGAAGCCAACTTCTCTGCAGATAATCTTGCAAAAAAAGGTGGCCTGCTTAGCAAAGGAGTGCAAACAGTTTACACCACCAAGCCAGTTTTTCTGTTTTCTTTAGAATTTCCTGATATGCCTTATTATAGGTTTGTCTATAAGTAGTTCTAATTGTGGTCTCTGTATTTGGTTGTATTCTGTTTTTGCACTTTTTGTTGTTTTTGTTTCTTCTCTTTGGTTGTTCCTTCTGTAATAACTTTTGTGATCAATAAAATTGTTATTATTGAGGAAAAAAAGAACATCCACAGCTGCATTCTTTTTGATAGTATTTGAATGCACTGTATGTATGCATCCTTCTCTGCAAGTATTCAGTGCACTGCAATCCTTGTTATTGTCTTTCTTTTAGTAGCAAACTAATTTTTGTCTAACCAACCTAGATTTGGATTCATTCCATGGGACCGTAAGTGGGTGCTTCTTGGCCTACCATTCTTCTGGCTCTTGGTTGGTACTGAATGTTTTTGATATTTGGTCTCGACGTCTTACACTAAGTAGCATGACTCTCCTAAAAGAAAAACTGAGCTCCCATGAGCTGAGTTAACAACTGGCGACATATTCAACAATTACCTCAGGTCACGTCTTGGAGGATTGGATCTCATCAATAGCCTACATAACAGAGGCCAAGGTTGTAGACTATTTTTGTCCAGTTGTCTAGTTCTCCTCATTTGCCAGTTTCAGTTTAACGTTCAAACAGTCCGAATATAAATGTAGCTGAGCTGAAGGAAAGAGGCAATTAGCTGTGTTTAACTTTCAAGTAAACAAACAAACAGAAATTACACTTGCTGATGACAAACATCAAAATGTGCTCTATTTGCCTACAATGAGGAAAAAAAAACCTGGTTGTTTCAGTATGGTGCGCGGATAGGAAACTAGTCGAGAAGGTATTACAGGGCCAGGTACGTAGCCGAACACTCTTATCTGCATTTTTATAGCAGTTCAATGATTGAAACTCTATTTACTTTTTTTGAGCACCTGATAATTTTGATTGGAGTCCCATTACAGCCATCAATTAGTCAACTATTAAGGATACTAATTTTAGTTTATCCTCTTACCGCAAATAAAGCCTCAAACCATATTCACGAATGAGCATTCTCTATCAGTATAAAACTATTAATCGATCAACTCGTTATCCTTCAATCCCATTCAACAATCACAATAATAAAAAGATCAATATGAAGTTCACCAGCTTATCAAACTCGGTTCCTGTTTTCTTAACTAGTCTGTTTATTTTCAGCCTCTATGTTGATAAATGCGATGCTACGTTTTGGCCTTATATTAAAGCAATTGAAATTGAAGGCTGCAAGTTCCGTCCCTTTGTCACCCCTCCAGGCTCCACCCAAATGCTGTTTCTCGCTGGATCAGGTAAATCATTTTCATTCTTCTTTAGAGTTTTGTAAATACCTTGAGTGTGAAAATGGGTACTTTTTCCGCACAGGGGTGAAAGAGGAGTTTGGTGATAGCAAGAGTATGAAATACAGTAGTTGTGCGATCTACTTGCAGCCAACATGCATTGCCTACCTTGCCAAAACATGGGCAGAGAAAAAAGTTGTCGATATAGCACAATCTCTAAACTTTTTCATGGATATTGCTACAGGTAACTTGGTCACTTTTATGTACAGCCGTATTAAACATTTTTGCATAAATATTGTAAGAAATATAACACCAGAAAGTAATTGATGCAGGTCCATTTGAGAAATATTGTAGGATAACAATGTTAGAATCAGCAAAAGGAGAGGATTATGCGGCAATGATAACTAAAAATTGTGAAGAGATGTTAACAAATTCGAATAAATACACAGAGACGGCAAAGGCTGCCCTAACTAAGTTCACTGAGGCCTTTAATGGACGAACTTTGGCCAGTGGTTCTTCTATTCACGTTACAGTATCCACCTCCAATTCTGTTACTGTAAGGAAAATTCTTGCCATTCCAAATGCAATATATATGTTTCTAAACCAGGTTAAATAATGGTCATAGATTAAGAAACAACTTCTTCTTTTTTTGTCGGATGTTCGTCTAAGAAAACACCACTGGTCAGGTGGTATGTCATTTCAGATTTCTGTAGCCATTGTATGACATTTTGGTGGTACAATTTTTCTTTTAGCATTGGTACTGATAGTTTGTTATTGTTTTGTGGCGAAATCTCGAAAACTTAAAGCTGGCGTTCACGGAGGATGGTTCGGTTCCAAAACAGGGAGATGTAACATTAAATTGCAAGGAGGTTGGAGAAGCGTTTCTGATGAGTACCATTAGCCTGCATTCAACAATTAGGGAATCTATGGGAAGTCGTATTTCTGGTCTCTACAAGTCTAAATTTAATTTTGATTCCAAGGACAACATCAATGTGGATATAGGCAAATCTAATTTCCATCTGGGCATAGGCACACCTAATTTCAACTTGGGTACAGCCAAATCTATATTCAATTTGGGTACAGACAAACCTACTGTCTAAAAATTTAGTCTAATAGTGCTACTAGAGTATATGAGATTCTAAGCTCCCTTGAATAAAAGTGGAGGAATTAGTCGCAGTATTCATCACTTCTTCATGCATCATGGTGTTTCTGTAACCTTTAACCTTTTTGTTTTTCGTGTATCATTATGTACATTTCTAAGAATCTTCATCTGATTGAGGATTCCGTTAGTAATTTCAGTCACAAGTCTGAATACATTTTCGCAACTTGAAGGATATTTGAACCTGATATGTCGTCTTTCTTTCTAAGTTCTTACTCAAGGTTTTCTTGACTCTCTACTGTTTATTGGTTCTTACTCAGTTGGGACTTGGGATTAAAAAACTCATTTCGCTGTTAAGTTGAATATTCTTTCTTTGTTTTTGTTAAATTTATTGGCCATGGATATGCATTATGGCTCTAAAAGAAATGAAATCGTTGATGATTCACGATATGCAATACCGACACTTCACCAGTAGGCTCCTATTGAAATCTAGGTAAAGTCAAAACCTTGATTGCCAATTAAGCATCACTGATTTGCTTAATGATCCCACTTTCTCTTGTTTATAATTAACTCTTTGTCTCACGTAGTGGGTTAATGATCCCCCTTTCCATCCTTGCTTACGATGGCTACCCACTTTTGCCTACTGAAGCTGACTAAATCGCCTGTAACTCCACTGTCAAATCAGATTTACAAACCGTTATCTTTGTTGGAAATTATTGTCACTTTCGACAAATAAAACATCCTTCTCAGCTCAGCTGAAACAGCTACCTAGATTTCTCTAGAGTTGTGTTTTGATACATTCCTTCGACGCACTATTTGCTCGTATCTATGATGTCGCACATATTTAGATATCCAAAGACTGAAGTTCTTAAAATGTGCAATTGGCATAATTGGTGATGGATATGTTTACCTGACTAAGAACATGGTAGACTAGACAGACCCAAGATACATCATCACAACCAGAGATGTTTCCCATGCAGCTAAAAAATAGCGCATCTTTTTGTGGACTTTGGCCTTGGCTAAAGTTTATTTTGACAATTCCTAAAAAAGAAAAGCGCATACAAACAGATAAAACACCCCAAAAAGGTTAAAGACTTAGTAAAGTAAGTAGGGCTGCACATGGATCGGTTTGGTTCGGTTTTATGCCCAGCCATCGCTATCACCATAATCTTCGGTTTTTCAATTCTTGCACTATCACCAACGCCATTGATCTTTGGTTTGGTTTTAAAACCGTACCGAGTCGGTTCGGTTTTTGTGAAAACTGAAAGATTAATAATTATTAAGAAGAAGAAGAAAGTACTTGATTTGATAGTACTTGATTCGATGGAGGAGAGTTGCGGTGCTAGTGGTTGTATCGTTGCAGAGAAGGTGATAAAGAGATGAGTACGGAGAGAAAGTACTTGATTTAGGGTTAATAACTTAAATATATAGTATGATCTATGGTTAAAATTGATTTAGATCTAAAGGTTCGTATTAATCGGTGCGCACCGTGGTGTCTCAGTTCGGTTATATGCCCAGTCATCACTATAATGCTCGGTTTTTCAATTCTTGCACCATCACCGTAACCATCAACCTCGGTTCAGTTCGGTTTTTACAATTTTCGGCGCGGTTTGGTGCGGTTCACCACGGTTTCGATTTTTTTGTGCAGCCCTAAAAGTAAGTGTTTTCTTTCCGATTACCATGAACCTCAAGACCCAATCTTGGTAACAACTCCAATAGTAAAAAGACAACCTTTTAAGATCTCGCTCATACACAAACTCGTAGCCATAGCATAACCATGGAAGTGTTACATCATGTTTGTTTGAATCTGATTTGAGGTTCGAATTTGACTCGACATTTAACTTGGCTCACGTGAGATGTTATATTATTTATTTTTTCATTTTTTTTTTTTTTGATATTTAACTCGGAGTCTGATTCAAGTATAAATCTGACTTAGAAGTATTTGAGTTAGGAATGATTTTATGTATGATTTGTTGGACACACACGATACAGCCTCGAAAATAAATACCTTCAAGACTGAAAAAATATCGTATAGCCGTCGAACATCTTATATGAACTATCCTAACACTTTAATAATAATAAATCACGAGAATGATCCTGACCCAGATGATAATATCGTCTACAATCATTTGGTTTAGGTGGAAGAAAATAATAATCGATTTTAGACGCATCATATTAAAAAAAAATTACTGGCGTACGAGGTTTGTAAATCAGAAGAGGTATTTTGGTATATTTCTACATTTTTTTTGTATGAAATTTAATAATTTATGATTTCATGTGGTCTTTAAGGCTCAAAAAAATCTTACCATTAATGCATTTAACGAGGTTATTCATTTAGCCCCTTTGTCCAAGGTAGAACCAAAGAAAATTATCCATTTGGCGAGGTTATTCATTTACCGAACATTAATTTGTCGAGGACTTACAATATCAGACTAGATTGAAAAGTTATCAATAACTCCACTATTTGATAATTTTTGGGTCAGATGTAATAAGTCAAATTCAGAAATAACGAGTCGAATCCTGATAAGTCAGATACAAACAAATTAGTTGAGTCTGGAAAAACAAACAACTTGTAACTCTTCCTTTGATGGGAGATTGGGAGCTATATGATGGAAATTGGAACTTGAGATTAAGTTTGTAGGATATTAAGGGTGGAATCAACCAATATGTAATGCTACCCTTTGTGGCAAATGTAGATCCAGTATACTCTAGATTCGAGTGCGAAAAGAAAAAAGCCTTCACTGTCAGAGGCACCTAAGGCAACCGCAAAAGCGCTCAAGGTGCACAATTTATAAAGTGGGCGTCTCAGCAATAATGCGCCTGAAGCGCCTAACGTGTGAGCTGTAAAACAAATTTAGACACCTCGGGGCACCTAGGTATTTCTTGTGTGAAGAGACCATGTCGCACATGGCTTAGCCTCGGGCTTCCCACAACATAGGCCATAAGGGTGAAAAGGTTTATAAGTATCATTATCTATTGATACCGATGCGATACATCTGTGTGTTCAATTGATCTCACAATGTGTTAAAACGACTACAATCTCTTTATTGTTGAATGGTATTCATGGTCTAAGACGAGGACTGCATCAAGGTGATCCATTTTCCGCATACTTATTTATCTTATGTATGGAAGAAATATTATGCCAAGCTGAATTGCAAAAAAAATCATGGTATGAAGGTAGCGAGTAAAAGTCCAAATATACACATTTTACTTTTTATTGATGACGTACTTCTCTTCAGGTATATATTTACAACACCTTCTTTAACAATTTAGTTATTCTTCCAATCAAGTGGTCATATAATCTCGTCTTCCCCCCCTCCCCCCCTTGGGAGGCTCTAAAAACTATATTGGCAGTCAACCAGATTATATTATCCTACATGTCAAGGAGATACTTTGTGTCCAATGTGTCATCGGGCTCCTGAAACAGTTTCTCATCTACTGTTTCATCACAACTTTACTAGAGCTGTATGGTTTGCTTCTTCTCTAACCATTCATTCTCCAATTTTGCAATGTCGAGATTTCTCTCAGTGGATGTTTCAGTGGTTAGATAAAAAGAATCTGCTACATTTTGGAGATACAATGAAGATTCACTATATCTTCTATATCTCGTGGCCAGTTTGGAGAAAGACATGCTCAACAATATTCCAGCAACAATACACTCAGCTGATCACCATTGATCAATAGATTCAACACTGTTCTAAGAGATATCAATTGTAGTCTACATCCTCAAATTAATCATGTTACTTATGTATTGCACGATCAATACCTCGTCGGCACCCCCCACCTGCGGGCTAAAGTTTAATCTTGATGCATCTGTGTTGCGTAATAATTATGTTGCAGGTATCAGTATAAAATTCGTGATAATGCAAGTCAATACATTGAAGGAATGGGTTACCTCCGACCAACCAGAGAAGTAACACAAGCTGAACTGTGCGGGCTCCTTCATGCGATGCAATGGGCATATCAATTAAACTATCAACAAATTATCTTTGAAGGCGTCAATAAGGCTGTTATGGATCTCTTTAAATCTCCTAATGCAATTTTTTTTTTTTAATAGAAAAATCTTATGTTACATTGACTGAGTCGATACAGGATCAGACTTTTTACATATTTGACTGGACCAGTAAACATCAGAACTTAAGAGACATACATCAAAGGTAGAGCTACTCCACTGATTCAAAAGATCAGATTTACCAGCTCCAACCATTACAAGGACTTTCAAACATAAAACAAGGTTAAATGGCATTGTTTGGACTGTTCTAAACAAGTCCAAACCGAATAGCAAAACTAATAGCAGAGCTAGGATCATGAAATGATCCAACCATTTCTCAAGGGTTTTAATAACAAAGTAACAAAGGTAACCAAAGTCATTTGGAACAGTGTGAGTCGGTAGATATCTATCTAGATCGGCCGAAATTGGTGCCAGAATCGGTATTGGAGTCTCGGATTTGTAAGTGATCATTGCTGCTGTCGATGTAGAATCAGTTGTCGATGCTGTTAGAATCGTTGTTGAAGTTGCTGCCGGTGATATTGTTGCTTGAGTTGCTGCTGTTGTTGTTGATATGAATGGTTTTGTTGCTGATAGTGAAAAAGTTCTTCTGTGAAGAACCCGTCTCCAAACCACAATCATCAAATAGTTGCAACGATCAAATAAAGTAAACAAAGAGCTCTCAATCAAAAGAACCCCCAAACTAGAACCCTAAAAGTAAGATCTAAAGTAGAGAAAATAAAAGATCGATCAATTAAAGAAATGCTAGAAGACTGGAAGGTTAAAGGAAAGGCAAAGGAACGATCAATGAAGATTTTACCTACTTAGATCCGCTGCAAATGAGCAAATCTGAGCAGAAGAGACTCAGGCGGCGTTTGAGAGAAAATTTTCGCTAATACGATGGTTCACTGGGTGGATTCTCCTCTTATTTCTAATTGTCGGTCTTTGTTACTAAACCATGTAAACTGGTAATGTGTGTATGTACGTACCCCGTAGATGTAACAAAGTTGTGGATCCTCTGGCTAAACATGTCAGAATAAATAACTTATAGCCTGTTTGGATACACTCAGAAGCAACTTTTCGACTTCTCGAAGCAAAAAAATCAAAAGTTATTATATGCCAACACGATTTCAGAATGACTCCCGGAAGCAAAAAAATTAACTGTTTCGGAAGCAAAACATATGTGTTCATGATTTCTAGAATTGACTTCTGGTTCTGTATCCAAACATGCTGTTAGCACCCGGTGGCGAGAGAGAGAAAATTTTTTTTTTTTTTTTTTAAAAAGCAGGTTGTTGGATAGTCACTATCCTAACAGAACAATAAAAATAAAAATATCGTAGTGCCGCAAGCCTACGTGTCAGCCTATACACGCTGCACACCGGAAATGACTCCTTTTAATGAAGTGTATTGAAAATGTCATATCAGTTTCTTTCCTTTCTATTAACAAACAAAAAAACTAGTATCTTCTTTTCTTCAATTCATTTGTCTACTCAAACTTCAATATATTTCGTCTGTTACTTTCTCTCTCACTTTATACCCGAAATCTATACTGAAACAACAAACCCCATTTCATGTTTTTCTCCACAAGTTTCAAAAGGATTATCAGAAGAAGGATGAAGGGTGAAAACGAGAAGAAACAGAGGCACAAAATCTAAGTTTGTGTGTCACTGAATCAAAAGAAAAGGTCAAACTCTTTCTTATTCTTTAACTGAATTTCCTGTATTTGATATTTACTGCAATTGTTATAAACCCTAGAATTGAGCTCTGAAAAGACAGTAAATTGTTCAGTTTGTCCATTTTTAATTTTATCATGTTGTGTGTGAGAAGTTTTAAACCTTTGGTGTGGGTTTTGTTTCTGTTTTGTTTGGTAAGTTTGACAAATGGATTTGATCCAATAGACAATTACCTTATAGACTGTGGATCAAATACTGATACTTCTGTTGATAGTCGTGTTTTTCGTGCTGATAATTCTGGTTCTCAAATGCTTTCAACTGATGAAAATATCATGGCAAACACTACTGCGAATTCAATTTCGGCTACTACGGGTTTGCGTCTATATCAAACAGCTAGAATCTTTAAAGGAATGTCTACTTACAAGTTTCGGATACAGAATAAGGGTAGACATTGGATTAGACTGTATTTCTATCCTTTTGTGTATCAACAATACGACATGAGTCGAGCAACCTTTTCTGTTTCTGCTCAACGGATTGTTATCTTAAGTAATTTCCAGCCTAAGAATGGTTCTGCAGTTAAGGAATTTTCGTTAAATGTTTACTCGGACGAACTTATTCTTGAATTCGCGCCTTCAAAGGATTCCTTTGCTTTTGTAAATGCGTTAGAAGTTGTTTCAGTCCCTGCAGAACTCATCCCGGATGGAGCTCAGACTTTTGCTCCAGTTGCAAGATACCAGGGTTTGTCGCAACAGGTTTTAGAGACTGTTTATAGGGTAAACATGGGTGGACTTTTGGTTTCCCCTTCTAATGATACTCTTGGTCGAACATGGTTGTCTGACCAGAACTTTTTGCTCAACAAAAATCTGGTCAAAATGGTATCAAATATTCCTGCTGTGGCATATGTGTCTGGTGGTCCTACCCGGGACATTGCTCCTGATTCTGTGTATGGTACTGCCTCAGAGATGAACTCCGGAAGTGACCCCAACAGCAATTTTAACGTTACATGGGATTTCGACGTGGATACTGGCTTCCAGTATCTGATTCGGTTACACTTCTGTGATATAGTTAGTGTCTCTCTTCACCAGCTTTACTTCAATGTGTTTGTGAATGCCTCGATTGTCTTCCAAGATCTGGATCTTAGTACTATGAATAACCGCCTCGGTACTCCATATTTTGTGGATTTCGTTACTGGATCAAGTGCAAGCAACAAACTCAGAATAAGTCTCGGCCGCTCTTCGTTGAGGGATGTCTCTCCTAATGCCATACTGAATGGGCTGGAGATTATGAAGATGAACAGTTCTTTGACCGGCCTTGGTCCTGCCATTCCTGCAACAGCTCCTAAAAAGAAAGTTGGTTTGATAGTGGGACTTGTCCTTGCAGGTGTATTTTCCATAGTAATGCTGGCTTTAGTTCTCTTTTTCTTAATGCGAAGAAGAAAGGTAACTGGAGATGACCAGAACTCGAAAATATGGATGCCATTCTCCATGATTGGAGGAAACTCCCATAGCTCGGGAAGCAAGTTATCTAACGGAACTATTGAAAGTACTGCATCAAATCAAGGGTACAGGTTTCCTTTTGCTGTAATGCAAGACGCTACTAATAGCTTTGATGAAGGTTGGGTAATTGGTGTCGGTGGTTTTGGGAAGGTCTACAAAGGAACTCTAAAAGACGGCACAAAAGTTGCAGTAAAGAGGGGAAATTCTAAATCTCAACAGGGTTTGGCAGAGTTTCGAACAGAAATTGAGATGCTATCGCAGTTTCGTCATCGGCATCTAGTTGCATTGATTGGATACTGTGATGAAAGAAATGAGATGATCCTTGTTTATGAATATATGGAAAATGGGACTTTGAAAAATCATCTTTATGGTTCTGAGCTACCCAGTTTGAGTTGGAAGCAAAGACTAGATATTTGCATTGGATCAGCTAGAGGACTCCATTATCTTCATACTGGTTATGCAAAGGCTATTATCCACCGTGACGTTAAGTCTGCGAACATTTTACTTGATGAAAATCTCATGTCGAAAGTGGCAGATTTTGGGCTTTCGAAGGCAGGGCCAGAACTTGATCAAACTCATGTTAGTACAGCAGTGAAAGGGAGTTTTGGGTATCTAGATCCGGAGTATTTTAGAAGGCAGCAGTTGACAGAGAAATCGGATGTGTACTCATTTGGAGTAGTTCTATTTGAAGTTCTTTGTGCAAGACCTGTTATCGACCCATCACTTCCTAGGGAGCAGGTGAATTTAGCAGAATGGGCATTGAAATGGCAAACAAGTGGTCGGTTAGATCAAATAATTGATCCAAATCTTGCAGGAAAAATTAGAGCTGATTCCTTGAGGAAATTTGGAGAAACAGCCGAGAAATGTTTAGCTGAATATGGTGTTGATCGACCCACTATGGGAGATGTGTTATGGAATCTTGAGTACGTACTTCAACTTCAAGATGCAGTGGTTTCACATGATCCTGATGAAGATAGTATAAATCGAATTGGTGAACTTTCTCCACTAGTTCACAATGTAAATCTCATGGATAGTAATACAAGTATTACTGATCGACACCAACATTTTACGAATTCTATAGACGGTTTGGACGACGTCTCTGAAAGTTCGATGAGTCAAGTATTTTCACAGATAGTAAAATCCGAAGGAAGGTAATAGAATGAAAATGTCACATATTTGATTTGTAGTTTCTTACATTTTTGTTATGTTTCCAAATTTCGAGTTATACTGAAGGCTGTTTCCTTCTTTTGAATCTAATTGTTAATAGTGCAGTTTTCTCTTTTTTTATCTTCTTGATATACTTACAAAGTGTTATAGTTGTTAGTCCCCATTTTATGATTCATCCTGAGTCATACTATCTGTATCATCTCGTACTTGTTAATTTGTTATGTTTGAAGTTTGAATTACCATGTCACTTTTTTCTTTACTGAACATCTGTATCTTTGATACCTAGTAACTTTGGTTGTCTTGTACGATTCAAATAACTTGGTTGTATTGCTGGAGTCGGGAACCCGCATTGGCTTATCTGGAATACACATGCCACTAATTTGTAAATGCAGGTCTGCATTGCACAGTGGGGATATGGCATGGCCTGTTCCAGCTCCGTAGCCATATACTGTACGTAGAGGCTACTATCTATCTCCACACCCTTGAGCCTGACTCCATGGAGTTTAATTCCATATTACACATACAAGCTTGGCAATTGAAACGAGCAAACCTCATTTCGGATACGCACTGCTACAATAGTTTTGGTGACTTTGGTCCCTCATTCCCGGTCATTCCCAGGATAGCAGACGTACCTCTGGTCAGATGGCTCTTGGATGCAAGTCTGCAAGGAAGTTGTTG
>JAJJMA010299710.1:0-11709 GCA_023529015.1 Papaver nudicaule
GATAGTGTCTGGAGGTATACCGCTGTTCCCAACTATTCCTCAGTATCTTATTCTGACATGGTGTTACCGCTGGCTAATGCCGCTGTCATCATACTTCCTCTCTTATGGATGCCCTTCTTAACACAAATCTTTCCTCAAGTTCTTACTAATTGGCGTATGGCATTTTCTACACCTACATTTTGCCTCTTTCATCTTAAAAGACTCTAGTCGCTGAAGATGAAATTCTCTTAGCCGCCGAAAATGCCAGCGCATTCCTTCTAACAGTACTTTCTTCCACGTGCAATTGCATGCCGTAAATGTCTGAGTTACTTTATGACTTACAACCGGCTGAACCCGTGGCTGTTCCTTTACCTATAAATACTTCTTTTCCTTTCCTTTCATTCATTTTTCTTCTCAACTTTTCTCTGCCTTTCTTCTTCTCCGAAAACCATAAACCGAAACCCTAACCACCACGCGCCGTCGCTGCTCAGTCGAAAACATCCTCTTTCCGCCTCTTTTTCAACTTCCTTTTGGTGTAAAAACCCTTTTTGGCTACTGCTCTACAATATTTTCCCTCCAGATTTAGCTTTTATTCACTTTTTCCTTACTCCGGTGAAATTTCACCTCTGCAACTTCCTTTTTCCGACTAAACTTCATCTTTTCCGTCTGTCCAATGGCTTATACAGATTCTTCCTATGATCAAGAAAGAGAACTTCAGCAGCAAGGGTCTAATCGTGAGGACGCCGAGTCGTCTTCAAACTCTCAGGACTAGGAATCTGAAGATGAGGAATCTTCTGACGTGGGCGGTAAGCCTTATTGGGGTGACGACTGGGGAGGATACTGCTCCAAAGACCATGAAATCACTTCAGCGCTTAATATTTCTCCTCTTGCCGGCATTACTATGTGCTCTGAGAAGCTTCTCCTAAATCATATCCGCCAAAATGGTCAAGACGAAAAACATTTGGTTATATCGATGGGCCATATTAGAGCTGGATATCAATTCCCCCTCTATGATCCTGCCAATCCCCTTCTTCTTCGACTGCTGAAGCGCATAAACAAGCACCCTGCTCAACTTTCTGGTAACTCTATTCGCATTCTCTATGAGTGGGTTGCCCGCAGTAACGGCTATACGCTCTATCCTAATATCACTAGGAACCCATCCTTTATCAATAAGGAGCTGTATACCGTTGAAAATTTTATTGATCAGTACCAAGTAAAACCTAGCCTTAGAGCCGGTGAGCCTTGGCTATACCGCATTGAGTCAAGGAGAGGTTCAAACAACTCCAAAAAATTCTTAAGAGACGTTGACAGGAATCTTCTACTACTGAGAATCCCACAGTCCGCCATAAATCTGAAAACCGCTGGGGCGAAATTCCTTGCCTGGTTGAAGGTCCTTGGCTCAAAGGTTTTGAGGATGAGAACAAGACTATTCCTCGTGAAGAGTTTCTCTCTGAACATTCCGACTTGGCCAAGCATGATTTTTGTTCCGTCCGCTGGGATGAGGAGAACCAGTATCTCAAAAAGGATGGAGAGTTTGTTGTTGGTGAAAAGAAGAGATGGGTTAAGAAACCCGAGTTTTGCAAACCGCCCGCTAAGAAGGGACAGGGCACCAAGAGGAAAGGAAAGGAGGGAGACGCTGTTGAGGTAACAAACACTTTGTTCTTATTTTTGAAATATATGTATATATTTGCCTCTGTTTGTTAACTTAACAGCAGACGATGATTTTCCTTTCTACAGGCACCTAAGAAAAAGTCCAAGCCAGAGAAACCTGTTAGTGCAGCAGATCGTGTTAAGGGCCTTGTTAGTGCGCTTCCTGGTATGACTACCGCTGGTTCCAAGAAAAATAACAGCGTCAAATCTACCGCTGATGAATCCAAGAAGAATGCAAGCGTCAAATCTGCCGGTGCTGCAAAGAAAAATGACGCTCCTTCCAAAAACAAAGACAGCGGGTCTTCGATGAAAAAGGATGAATCTTCCAAGAACAAAGGTGATGGAACCGCCGAGAAAAAGGACAACAAATCTTCTAAGAATGATGGCAAGATACCAAAGATCAAAAAGTCTCGTGCTTCCAAGGGTGGTAATCAGCCCATCAATCCTGCTACCGTCAGTGATCTTGTTTCCGAAGATCAATCTGTGAAGTCTGCTAACGAGCGTCATGCTGATGAAGTGTTTGAAGAAACTCCTATAACTCCACCAGCTACCACTTCCAATACTGCCACCACAGGGCAGGGTACCGCTGAAATGAACGTGGATACCGTTGGTGAGAATACTGTTGAGACGCATGCTCCTGAGCAATCAACTAATCTAATTGGATCTGCCTCTGCCTCAGCTGCCAACAACATTGCCTCAGCTCTTCATCACCTGCTCTCTCTTAACATTCCGCCTTGTCCTTCTGCTGGCAATACTTCCGCAGAAACTCAATTGCCGCCAAACAGGCTAGTGGAATTCTTTGCTAAGTTGCTGTCTCAGGATGAGAATGGTTCTAATACTCTTTATCTGGAGTCAATGAGCAAGCTGAGCGAACCTGGGTTAGCGCTGAAACCCGCTGATCTTACTACCGCCGTTTCTCATCTCACTCCTTATGAACAGTTCTGCATTGCTGTCATGGTATATATTACTGCCTCAGCTTCATCTTTATGTCTTTACTCTAGATTTCTCTTCTAACTCTATTAATCTCCTGCATTCTATAGGATTTCCAGCGCAATCTAGGTGGTATCACATTGAACGCCCAATTAAAGCAAGAACTGGACAATTTGCGCCAAGCAAAGGCTAAAGTGGATGAAAACCATGCTTCCTTGAAACACCAGTTAGCTGCGGAAAAGAAGGAGAGCTATCGCCAGTGGGTCAATTGCAATCAACAGAAGAAAAAAGTTGACGAACTCCAAGGTTAGTGATTGTTTTCTTTCTTTCATACAATAATTTTTTATTCTGTTTCCCTTTTTCCCAACGCCTAGTCTCTTTCCCTTATAAGTTCGCCGACAAAACCCTGATAGCCGACTACAGCGGGCTGAAACTGAGATTGGTAAGTTGATTAGTGCTAACAACAAACAGCGTAATATGTTAGTCAGTTTGGGTCGGGATGTTAAGTGGTACCGCCAAGAGTTGCGTAATATCACTGATCTTAACGTAAATCTTGATCATCTGCTCAAAGTTTCTGAAGCGGATGTGGCATGGAAAAAGAGTGAGCTGGACAACGCCTCCCGCTTAGCAGAATTGGAACGTAAAGCCAAGGAAAAAATGACTGTGGAGCATATGAAGCTGTCTTCCCAACTAAAGGAGAAAGAAGCCACCATTTCCCGTCTATCTTCTACATTAGTTTGCCGTACCGCTGAGAGGGATTCTGCCAGAACTGAGATTCAACATCATAAGGATTTCGCCCAAATTCATGGGAATCGTGCTAGGGAGCTGAATGAAGAAAATACGATACTTAGACAGAAAATCAAACAAGTTGTTGGCCCCTGCTCTGATCAGGAAGTTCTTAGTAAACTTGATGTAATAAGTATTGCTAAAAAGGGTATTCAAGAATATGTTAGCAGTCTAGAAGGTAGCTCTTTAGGATTTTCTTTTTCCATGTAATTTCCAATTTGCCATTGCCTCAGCGCTAACACTATGCTTTTGTTTTATTTTCAGAGAAGAACAAGCAATTGGAGTCTCAGCTAGAGGAGCAGACCACCACTTTGAAAGAACACAGCGGATGTACCGCCAAGATTGATGAGTTGGAGGGACAAGTAAAAGATCATCAGGCGTGTGAGAGCAAGTTGCATGCGCTGGAGACTGATCGTTTACAATATACTGGTAAGATTACCAACTTAGAGAATGATGTTAAAGAGCTCCAGGAGTACAAGAGGAAATTTGACGCTGAGTCTTCCAAGTCTGCCAAGCTTCAGCACATGCACGATGGCCTTAAATCTGAGTTGCGTCTCACCAAGAAGTCTATTCAAAACCTAGAAGAGCAAAATGCTTCTGATGTTAGGATGGCCGGTTTCTATGCTGTCCAAATGTACTTGGCAACGTTTTGCCCTGATCACGAATTGGATATTCCAGAGGATTATGCTCCTGGTCGTGATCCACCTGACATGGAAATTACCCCAATTGTCGCTGATGATGAAGGTAATGCTGAAGATGCCATTCATATACACAGCGGTACAGATTCTGAAGAGGAAGTTAACGAAGAAGAAGAAATTGGTGAAGAAGAAGACGCCGAAGGTGATAGAGACTTGAAGCCAAAGAGTCATGATTCTCGCCAAGACAACAGTAAAGGTGGTAATGCTGGTGACAGCCGAGACGTCTCCAAGGATCCAAACCATCATGGCGGCGAGTCAAATCAAGAGAGAGGTGCCATTTCTGCTAGAGACGAAGAAGTAAACAGAAATATTCCTGTTAAGGATCCAAGTACAACTGTTGATCATCCCCTGAAGTCTTCAGAAGAATAAATCTGATAGATGTTTCATTTTCTAGTTATCAGATGCAATTTAGATAACCTTAGCTTTTCCCGCTTTTCAAGTACAACTGTTTATCATGAGATATGTTTATATCTCCACTTTTTTGTGAAAGATTCTGGTAGACATTTGTCTACCTTTTGCATTCTGTTATATATAAATTTTTTTTATTTGCTTGCTTCCACCGGTATAATCGAATCCATTTTAGTTTAATGATGAACTGACAGCATTCGTTCTGGCCACATCGCCCCCATTTTCGCTATACATTGTTACTTGTGCCCGTCGGCGATCTATTATAAGTGGTTGGTTAACCATGAGCCGTCCCTACTGGGAGTTCTCCTGGAGTTTTATATTTTTCTGCCATCACTTACAGATCAACAAGTAACGCGTCAGGCATTTTAATGCGCTAGTAGGCAGAACTACTCTTAGTCAGACATCTAAAATTCTTCGATATATACCGGCGTATGACTCTCATGGCAGTTTTGCCTTAATACATGGCTTTTGAGCCTTGTAAATTTTATGGCAATTATGCCTCAGTGGACGGCTATTTAGCCTTGTAGGATTTTTATTTGGCAAATTTGCCTCTGCGTATGGCTATGTAAGCCTTGTAAAATTTTGTTTGGCAAATTTGCCTCTGCGTATTTGTCGCCGTATGTGAAAAGTAATGACGCAATAATTTGTTAACGAGGTTCAGCGCATAAAGCAAACCTACATCCCCGGATCTTATTCACTGCAGATTACAAAAGCTAATAAGACCTCTTGGGTATTATACCCGCCCAAGATTTCGGATTTTTACATATATCCTTATGGATAGAATCTTTTGATAAACTTGGCATTCCATGAATGCTCAAGTTCCTTTCCATGCTCATCAACTAACACATAAGCTCCACTACCCGCTACACGTTTAACGACATAAGGGCCTTCCCAATTAGGTTCCAGCTTCTTACATCCTTTCTTCTTCTGATACGGCGGTATCTCTCTTAACACAAGGTCGCCAGGCTGGTAATCTCTCTTCACTACACGCTTGTTGTATTCTCTGGCTAGACGGCGGTGGTAATTCTCCATATGAGTCAAAGCAATAAGCCGCTGTTCTTCCAAGTCATCTAGTTTTGCCAAGATTAAGTCTGTGTTGAGGTTCTTCTCCCAAGCTTTGTGTTTTGTCGTTGGCAACATGACTTCTGATGGAAGTACTGCCTCAACACCAAATGTGAGTAAAAAGGGAGATGCCCCAGTTGCTTCTCTAATTGTAGTTCTGTAAGACCATAAGACGTTGTGGAGATGCTCACACCATGCTTTCTTGTGTCCCTCAACTCGCTTTTTTAGCCCCATTCCTATTGTTTTATTGGTGGCCTCCGCCTGCCCGTTGCTTTGAGGATAGATAGGAGTAGATTTTCCCAGTTTGACACCATATGTTGCCAGCAGGTTTTCAATGTTTTCGCCAACCAATTCTTTTCCATTGTCAGTGCAAATTTCCGCTGGGACACCAAAACGACAGAATATATTTTCCCATATGAAAGTAAATACTTCTTTTCCCGTTCTTTGTCTGAGCGCCTTAGCTTCACACCATTTGGTAAAATAATCTGTTGCCACAATAATATATTTGCGCTGTCCTGACCCTGGTGTCAGCGGTCCGATGATGTCAATCCCCCACTTGGCAAAGGGCCAAGGGCTTAATACTGAATTTAAGGAGACTGCTGGTGCTTTTATTTTATTTGCATACAACTGACAATTCCTACACCGCTTAGCATATTCAGCAGAATCACCATTCATCCAAGGCCAGTAATACCCTTGCATTTTTACTTTTAGAGCCAGCGCTCTCTGTCCGCTGTGATTTCCGCAATCTCCTTCATGAATTTCTTTCAACAGCTTCTTTCCTTCCTCTCTTGATACACATCGTAGTAGTGGCCCAGCAAATGATCTTCTGTATAAGACGCCGTCTCTTAATTCATAATTTCTTGACCTGCTGATGACTTTGTGCGCTAACAATTTGTTTCCAGGAGTGGTGAGATGTTCCAAATAGTATCTGATAGGTACTCTCCAGTCTGTTTCTGCTGACTCTTCAGCGCCTACCGCCAGAACTTCCTGCTGCCTTCTTCCCTCTATTGATGACATCTTTAGCCTTTCAATTGCTATCGCCGGTACCTCTGGATCTGCCATCATTGAAGAGATAAACGCCAGTGCATCGGCATGTCTGTTGTCATTTCTGCATATATGCCTAAATTCCAGGCCAGTGATCTTGTTAGCGTATTCTCTAGCCAACTGCAAATATTGCTTTAGTGAGCTATCATGTGCTTCATATCTGCCTAAGATCTGTCGAATGACAAGCTGAGAATCACTAGTTAAACGGATGTTGCTGATGTCCATTTCGATTATGAGCCTCATAGCATGTATCACCGCTTCATATTCTGCCTCATTGTTTGTAGCTGGGAACTCTAATCTGAATGAGTGGTCTATTCTTGAACCTTTTGGTGAGATAAAGACTATGCCAATTCCTTTGCCTTCCTTATTAGCTGAGCCGTCAACATATACTTCCCACTGGTTTGGATCTCTTTTCAGTAAGTCTGGTACTCCTTCGTCTGGATCTTCCTTTTCCATGAATGGAATGTCTTCAGTTTCTTCTTCTTCTTCTTCTATGGGGAAGTCTGCCAAGAAGTCGGCGATAACTTGTGACCTTTGCGCTGTCCTTATTTCGTATTTAACGCCATATTGATCTATCTGAGCATTCCATTTTGCAATACGCCCAGCTCTTTGATAACTATGAAGAATAGCTTCAATAGGAGTTTTGGTGAGCACCGTTATGGGATGAGCATGAAAATATGGGCGAAGTCTGCTAGTGGCGAAAACCAGAGCTAGTATTAATTGCTCTATCTTAGTATAATTCTTCTCAGCAGGCTGTAAAGTTCGACTAATATAATAGATTGGTGTCTCTCCTCCTTTTGTCCGCACTAAGACTGCACTGACTGCTGATGAAGTTGCCGCCAAGTAGACTCTCAATTCTTCTCCATGTTCCGGCGGCTGAATGGTTGGCAAAGTAGCTAAGTATCTCTTTATTCCCTGAAAATCTTCCTCATGGTCCTTTGTCCAGTTGAACTTTTCTCCTTTCTTTAGCATTTGGAAAAATAATTTGCACTTGTCGGAAAACCGAGATATAAATCTGTTAAGAGACGCTAGTACACCATTTAAGCGCATAACATCTTTCAGGGTTACCGGCGAGGGCATTTCCAAAATAGCTTTGACTTTGGCCTGATCTGCCTCTACTCCTTTCTTTGTGACAACATATCCTAAAAACTTTCCAGATGTGACGCCGAATATGCACTTTGCTGGGTTGATCTTTAACTTTGTTATTCTCATGTGATCAAAGATGTCTTTCAAGTCTTGTACATGATCCTTCTTTTTCTTGCTCTTGACCAACATGTCATCCACGTATACCTCCATAGTTTTGCCTATCCATTTCTCAAACATATCCTGAGCCATCTTTTGGTATGTAGCGCCAGCATTCTTGAGACCAAACGGCATTCTTGTGTAACAAAATAAACCTTTGGTGGAGAAAAAAGCTGTGTGACGCTGATCTTCTTCAGCCAACGGTATCTGGTTATATCCAGAATAACCATCCATAAAAGACAGCAACTCATGCCCAGAGGTAGCATCAACGGTCTGATCTATGCTTGGTAATGGGAAGCTATTTTTGGGACACGCCCTATTCAAGTCGTTGAAGTCAATACAAATTCTCACCCCTTTATTCTTCTTAGGAACCACCACCATATTAGCTATCCACTCCGGATATTGAACTGGTCTAATGATTCCTGACACTTTCATCTTGTCAATCTCAGCCTCTACCGCCTCCTTGTACGCTGGTGCCAACTTCCTTGGACGCTGTTTGAATGGCCTGATCCTTGGATCTATATCCAACCTGTGGCATGCAGTTTTTGGGTCAATGCCCGGCATCTCGTTCATGCCCCAAGCAAAAGCATCCACATACTCTTTTAGTAAAGCTTCTAGTTGCCAAAATTCTTCTTCATTCAATAAGGTACTAATTTTTACGATCTTAGGAGCATCTTCTTCACCTATGTTGATCTCTCTTGTAGGCTCTACCGCTGTGAAATGCAAATCTGGCTCACCCATAGGCGAAGGTTCCTTTAACTGCTATAAAGGTGCCGCTGAAGATCCTGCCGCTGAATCGCCCTCCTTCACAGAAAGAATATATTTGTTAGGATCGGCGGTTAGCTCAGCTATTTCTTTAGTCTTGGTTGCTTCTTTTATCTGCTTCCTTTTCTCATTCAACCTGAGCTTTCGAGTTTCACGCATCTTCACGTCTACTTCATTGCATGCCTTTGCTGTAGATGAGTCGCCAATGTATTCAGCTACCCCTTCTGGAGTTGGAAAACGCAACCGCTGATGATAAGTCGAAGGCACTCCTTTGATGCTGTGTAACCATGGTCTGCCAAGGATTGCTGCATACGGCGAGTCTACCTCCACAACACAGAAAGTGGTGTCCATTATCAAGGTCTCACATGCAACAACCTTCATCTTCACTTCTCCTTTGGGCTTGGACGCTATCCCATTGAATCCATAGATGCTGTATGAAGAAGGAATTAACGATTCTACTGGCTCTTCTTTAGAATCCATGGCCTGGTACGCTGAGTTGAAGAGAATGTCAACAGAACTTCCTGGATCAACCAGCACTCTTGGAACCTTGAATTTCCCTATTTGGATGGTAAGGACCAATGGATTCAAATGACTTCTTGCCTCAGGTGTCAGTTCTACCGCCGAAAAACTGACTGGCTTTTTCATCCATTCTAGTAGTGGACTGTTCTTGACAGCGACACTAAAGATCTCTTTACCACTACTATCCCTCTTGTGAATTCTTGACATTACATTGTTATGAAATTCGTCTCTACTGATTGTTGAATGCACAATTGAGAAACAATTCAACTCTTTCAAATCACGCTGAACTTCAACTTCAAACACTTCAGGCTTTGGCTGCACTGCTTGGATTGGCTGAACCTCCAATGGTGGCGCTGGGGGTAATTCTAAGAAATCTTGAAATCTTCCCATACGGATAAATCTATGCACCTCTCGCTGAACTCCTGTGCAGTTTTCAGTTGAATGACCATGGAATTGATGATACTGGCAGTATTGACTGGTATTGGAAATAGGGTTCACCGGATTGCCTCTATTAAAAGGATAGCGGATTTCATTCCTTGATGCTGAACTTTCTATCTGCCCAAATGCATCAGTATATGTGACATGTAATTTTGGTAACGTGGCGTCTTGAAAATCTGGGTATCCTGGCTTTCTATCGCCAAATCTTCGATTGTCATTATTGAATCTCCTATCGCCATTCCCTTGTCGCCGATTATCATATCCTCCTCTGTTGTCGCCGTAATTTCTTCTATCGTTGTTGGCGTATCTGCCTCTATTGTCATATCCTCCTCTATTGTCTTGATCATCTCTTCCAGCATAAGTATCTCTCTTTCCCTGATTCCACTGTTGATTGCCATTCTGCTGATACTGCTGTCGTTCTTGTGGCTGCTGATGTGGGACAACTGCCGCTGGAGATGTTGCTGCTTCTGCTTCTAATTTTTTGTGTTCCTTTCTAATCCATTCCTTTCTTGCTTCTTCTTGTTCTTCCGGCGACAAATTGTTGATAGAGTGAGCATGCTTTGCGCTTTCTTTCTTCTGGCGCTCTTCTTCTTCTCGCATTTCTTCATATATCAACCATTCATTCTGTCTTGCCCTTAACTCTCCTATATCTGCCACTGGAGTCCAATATAAAGACTGGAACATCTGATCCGTTGTTTCCATCCCGCTGATAAATGCTCCCATTTTTTCCTTGTCAGATACCGCCGTCCCCACTTCACTACACAATTTTCTCCATCTCATGATGTAACTTCTACACGTTTCCGAAGGCCTCTTCCTGTTGTTAAACAATTTCTCCGCCCCAGGGCGCACTCTCTTGTTTTGAATATAATTTGCAATAAATTTCTCTTCCAACTGCGCGTATTTCTCAATTGACTTTTCTCTCAGACCGCCGAACCAGGCCAAAGCTTCATCCTTGAGAGCAGCAGCAAACGACATGCACATTATTGGATCTGAGCCAATCCAAGCTGTTAAATCTCTTCTGTAACTCTGTAAGTGTAATGTGGGATCTCCTGTACCGTCGAAGATTGATGAAAAAGTTGGCATACTAAATCTCTTGGATACATGTCCGTACGTGATTTCATCTACAAATGGCGTCTTTTTTGCTTCTGAAATTGCCTTTTTTAATTTATCGTCTTTTGTCTGACCGGCGGCTTCTTCTATCTTCTTCTCCATACGGCGTAATCTTCTTGAGACGTATTCTTGTATATCTTCCATCTTGCCCGAGTCAGCGTAACTTTCTTCACCGTGATTAGATTTCCCAGCCCTCTTACTTCCTTCTTCCTTTTTCGCTGTAGATGCTGCCACCTCTGGCCTTGTGGATCTGCTCTTTTGATGTTTGTGTACTGTACGAGTTGAGCGGCTTCTGCTTCGACTTTCCATTAGTTGCCTATGCTGTTCTGCCAATTGTAAGTTGCTCTGAAGGATAATATCCATCTGTCTTTGCATTTGCAACTGCATCTGAGCTTGATTTATGGTGCTCTGCTCAAAAAACTTCTTTAGCAATTCTTCAGTATTGTTAGCGGATTTTCCTTCCGACACTGTTATTGGCGCTGTTCTTGATGCTCCAACAGCTGTCACCATTCTACTGCTACCTCCTATCTCTTTTGATGTATTACCAGCTGCTCTCGAGGGTAACCCATTAGAGTTGAGATGACCATTTACTACTCTTGATAGTCCTTCAACTGCATGAGATGTTGAATCGCTGTTTCTTTGATGGTGCCGTCATCTACTGCTTTTCCTTTACTTTGCGCTTGGACTTCTTCTTCCTCATCCTCTTCTGGTATTCCATCCAAATGTGTTATGTCTTGCATCAGAATAGGACCCAAAGCCTTTGTCTGCTGTTGAGGTACCGCTGACTGCGTTATTGCTGTTTGCTGTGAAAGTACTGCTGACTGCATTGTTGCTGTTTGTTGTTGTTCTGGTGTCGGCGCCATTGGCTGTTGTTGCTGACTCACTGGCTGTGGTATTGTTGACTGTTGTTGATGAATCATCTGCTGTGGTGTTGTTGACCGCTGATTTGCATTGCCACTCAAGAAAAAATCATGTGAAAAACCTAGCGGTGGTACTGCCGAACTTCTCAAGTTGTGTCGATTAAGAAGGGAAACAGACCCAGCGGGTACGGGAGATTTCGAAGCTTTACTTGTTGACG